>JAOBYK011263081.1:0-21655 GCA_025434845.1 Phenganax subtilis | reverse complement strand
ATTGTCGATTTCTTGTAATACACACGAGCAAATAAAACTTGTCAAGGAAAAATTGCCCGTCTGTACGGGGCTTAATTCGAATTCGACGAAAAGTAGAGAATTAATCAACACTGGAAGAAAGAGCGTATTAAATTTAGTAAAATAGCAAAGTTTGCTTGCTCAATGTTGAAATATGCGAAAACTATAGCCCTATGCAAAGTTTGGTAATTTTGTATATTTTTGTATGCATGTATTCCTATAGACTTTCCGAAGTCTGCAGTTTGTGGTTCGCTTCCATCTTTCTCAAGCGCTCTTTTTTTGCTACACGCATTCCCTAGCGAGCGACTTGGGCAAGTCTAATGTAATAATTGCGGAATCTTCCACCCTTTTTGGCTTAAAAATACTTGCAATTACCGTGCGTGTAATATAGAACCATACAAAATTTGCAACTTCGCTGGGCTATATTTTCCACATTTTAAAACATTTGCAACCACACTTTATAATATTACTGAGTTGAAGATTTTCCATCTGAGAACACCATTCTTTTGCGTGGATCACACTTTAGTCTATAATGGCATTTTTCTGTTCACTCGAGTACGGCTCGGATAACACTGTCAAAGCTTCTGTGATCAAAGTGGAAATTTCGGATAGGTAAATCCTAACTTTTCAAGGATTTGCTAAAAATATTTAAGGAAGCTAATACAGTGCTCAACACTGAACTACTTCACTCTGATATTTCTTCCAAATTTTTCAGAACGTAGAATTTCCCTGCGAAAAATTCCTGCGTTGATCACACAAGCTTTGATAGTGTAAGCTGGCCTTACGTTCCATACGAACAAGATAGTTAATGATATTGTTCTTTTTTTTTCTCTTTTTTTTTAAGATGAGTTGAATGAACATTTGGAAAGGACAAATTTAAAAGCATTTCTTCATGAACTTCGCATACCCGCTACAGTGCAGGTGTGATAATGAATAAAAACGTTCTCCATGCAATGTTTGAATATAAGAATCTGCGGAACACTGAGTGCTAATATTCTTTTTCTTTTTTCCCCAGATGATTCATGACTCAACAAACAGGGTAAAGTTTGGTCTTCATATGATCGGAATTGTTGTATAGGATTATATTCCGATATCTGCCGAAATATCCTCTTTCCTTCGCAGTAGGCCACAGATGAGAAACTAACCGACGTCCGACCTGGGCTTCAAGCCACTAATTTGGCGTAAGTGGCCACCATTAACCTAGCAAGTGCCCAAAACAGAGACCATAATCCACCGGGCGCCATCTTGAAAACCATTCGTTCGGTGGGGGGGGGGTGAATGCCTTTCTGTAGGGCACTCGCTAGGATAATGGCCGTCATAGAAATGGCGGGAAAATCGACTTACGCAATTTTGGGGCATTCGGACCATGATTCGGACATATGTTAATCTCTAATCTGTGGTAAGGCCTAGGTCAGACGTCGGTCTTCTCATGTGCCGAATCTAATGCAAATGACCTAAATTCTTTGTCTGAGCCATTTGCATTAAGGCCATTTCCTCTACGGCCGTTTAGGCCGCGCGGGCGGAGGGCACAGTTTTGAACATGCTCTGTTGTTGTCTTTAGGCGCTTGGTATCGCGTGCACGCCAGGAAAGTTAAAAGTAATTCAACTTTCTCCGCGTGGACGCGAGATCAAGAGCGAACAATCAGCAACAGACCATATTCAAAACTGTTCGCGCTGCCAAAACGGCCGTAGTGGAAAATGGCCTTTACGTTCAGCACATAAGCTTACATGCTTGCACACAAAAATTGTTGAAATCATTTGCATTGTAGCATGCGTAAATAGTTTGGTACCAAAAACGTCCTAGTTCCCATAGGATAAGTCGAATGAATTTTTCTCTCGTGTTTAGCCAATTGTTGGAACGATGGAGTGGTACGAGCATCTCAATCGATTAATGAGAGTGCATTCAGGAAATTCTGGTATAATTACAAACTAGCTGAAGATTGCCCTCGAAAAGATGGTGATCAGTCCGACTTGAGTATTCATATCGTTATAACAATGTACCTATACCCTCTTCTATTTCAGCTGTTATTTTTACAAGCCTACCACAAGTCCCGGAACGGGAAAATTTGTACAATAATTTTATGCGTCAAATGTTCGTTTTGTCAGGTGCGTCCAATTGCTAATCTGTCAAAAATCAGTGATAATAAGCGCACCATGACAAGTAAAGTAGTAATGTAAGGACATGTTGTGAGACACACCTGGGTGGACGAATGTTTTGTAATTCTCCCCAGTGATAATCACACCATGACTAGCAAAGTAATAATGTAGAGGCATGTTGTTGTGAGACGCACCCGGGTCAGGTGGACGAATGTTTTGTAAGTCTCTCCGAGTGATAGTCACAACATAACATCGTCTCCATCGTTTCCACTTTTCTTTACAGATGACTTGCCTCCAGTGCTAATGGTCCATGGCACTTCGACAGTCATATCTCGGGAATTATAATGAGGATAAATGAGTGGGTATGTAGGAACAATTTTATTTGCCAATTTTCCAATTCTAAAATCTGCAGGGTTGGCAACACAAGCTTGAGGCTCTGTGGGAACTATGATGGGAGCTCATCTAAACACAATTTATGGGCGACAGCCGATGGTGGTCTGATAAACTTGCAGTTATCATGAAAAAATGTAGTTTTTTTTCTCTCTTTAAACATGCAGTGACTAGTAGGTAGTTCGTATGCTATGGAAGAATACATAGACAAAAGTAGAGGGTTAACTGCTGGAGGACTGTTTAACGACATTTAAAACTTTATAATTAGTAATATTATCATCGCCTAGGGTTCTTTGGTTTTACATGCACGTTTAAATTACTAAATTTCCAATGAAGTGAGCGATTTATAAATCGCTACACTGTCCCAGGGTTGCCAGATTTGCCGAATACACGAACCAAATGTTTTCAATAGTGCCAACAAGAAAACACAAAAAAACAAAGGGCCAGAGTTGAGCTAATTTATTCAGCAAATCTGGCAACTCTGCTCTGTGCATGGGAGTACATGGAAGTAACCCAAATTTACATTTGTTAATGCCCAGAGACAAATTTATATGCTGGGAAACCCTCAGTGACCATGCTATCACAGAGGAACATTGTGGTAAAATGGAATTCCGTGATTGAATAGCCCCTTAAGTTTGTTGAATGCCCCAGATTGCACCCTGAGGTGGGTATTCCATGATTCTTCCTCACCTCTGGGCCAATTTAATCACTAAATTCCATCTTGCCATTCTATTGCTTGTGATAATATATTTCATAAGGACACAAACTAAAGTCATAAAAGAGCATTAGGGCTGTGCGCAGAGATCCAATGTATTGGGTTAAGTCACACCAGAAAGTAGGGTAACTAGAATTTTTAACTTTATTGGCAACAGTTTTCATTAAAATGGCATTTAGGTTTTTTTGACAACGTTGAGATGGTTAAGAAATCCGTGCTTTCCAGATGAGTTTATATTATACACTGTTTCTTTGCCTAAAGTTCTATTTCTTTTGATTGAATCAAAAAACTCCTTTCTTCGCTTGACATTTCTTTCGTATGCATGACAGTGATCCTCTGCCTTTGAAGTGAAAAAAATTACGGTTAGATATCCCTGATGTGAAGATAAAAGGGACAACACCAAGTATTCATATGAGACAGGTGTTTGTAAATATATCAAGAGTGGGGCTCAAAATGAGTATGCTTGCTCCTAAGTACACATAACCAAAGAGATACTACAAAATTTTGCTCAAGTCATCAAACTATATCTTCAATGACCATGTCACCAGTTTAAGAATGGACAAAGAAGTTTTTTGCTGATGTATGCAATTTTGATCATGAGGAGTGAATTTTATTAGGACTCAGCCCCCCCTGAATAATTTTACCAAGTTCTTACCACAGTTAAGTAAGGATAACTAAGGAGCTCTTTATTATTCTCAATTCGGTGATTGTTCTTGTTTGCTCGTTTTCTTTGGTATTTCGTTACTTTCATGGCAACGCGATGTTTACTATAAAACAGGGATAATGGTTTGGAGACTTTCTGTATGAACTAGCTATGAGACAGAATGACTGCTTGCATATCAACATATAATGTGCCTAGCTGTGGTAATTTAAACTGGTTTTAGTAATGTGAAGGTTAACGGGGGGAGGGCCTTACGATATTTTTTAGAATTAATAGTTTTAGATTAAAAAAACATTTCCATACCCAGAGAAAATTCGCCCAGGGACATGACGGGCGAATAAAACGGTTGATATCCACATTTTTTAACGTAGTAAAACAAAAGATATTCTCAACATTTTTATATGCAGAACACAGTGACTCCTAACATCAAGTTTAATTTAGAATCAGCGTCCGCAATTAAGACCGCTGGTTTATTTCAACATGGCCGTCGCTGAAGGAGTGAAGGTCATTTTTTCGTCTATGACTGCCCGTTTTTCAAGGAAATTTTGTCCTAATCGTGTTGCATCGTCAACGGGTGAGTTCTTCTTCTACTCTGCGTTATTTAAAAGTGTCTGCTTGAAAGAAAAAGGAAAGACAGTCTTTATTTTTGTGAAGAGCAAAAAGAGAAGTCTTCAAAAACCAATATGCCTGCTTTATGTTGTCCATACATACAAATTAACTACTTTCTAAAGAAGTGATATGTGGATAAGACGCTTTAATTTTTAGGGGTAAGATTTTACCGAGGAAGTAATCGAGATATACGAAGACGAGAATGGAACAAAAAAATGCAAGAGATGAAAAAACAGGGACCAAGGTGCGTAACATATATTTTGATGACCCAGAGAAACTTAAAATATTTTTTTTTTAAATTGAGATGTCTTGTTGACAACTGAACATCGTGTTTGCATTTTGTATGTTATAGGAAATTTGATTTTAAAAAGTTTATGAGTGCAAATTATGAGAAAGAATTGTCAGCATTTGCCCATCGACTTGGTCTAACTCCTGATACTAGTTTATTGCAACAGAGTTTGACACACAGGAGCTTTCTAAATGACGGCGATACAGTTGAGCATAACGGGAAACTAGCTGTTTTCGGTAAGTACGTGTAAGTCGGTCTAGATGTAAGTTTGTTGAACCAAGTACAAGGACTTGCATTTGTTGTCATTGTAGGAATTAAATTTCCAAGTTCTTAAGTGTTTTTCACCTTTCTGTGTTCATAGGGTTTAATGTTGCCTCTCAAATTATAAGTTCATTTTTATTTCTCTCTTATACCAATTTCCCAAGTTACGGAATGAGGTAATTGTTTTTTTATTGTGTAATGTACTCGCCATCAATTTTTACTCAAACTTTGGCTAAAATTTTCTAGGGCACTTTTTACCAGCTACACCACTGGTAATTTTAGAAAATTGTAAAAAAGATTATAAAAACGCAAATTTGCTATTTTGTTTCTCAGGACCTTGCAAGAGTATTTATTGAGTCAAGAAATGTTGGTGAATGTTGCCAGATCTTTGTCAATTCCTGAACTAATAAAGACAAAAGTATGCTTGAAATATTTATTGTATGAAAAGATATGTTGATGTTATTTTGCAATTGTTAATATCTTGGACTACTGAATTCAATATACTGTAAGTTTTTCAACTTTTTTCAAACTTTTCTGGTGCATTGAGAAATATATTGCGATATATTCATTTTCAGCATGACTTGGACAGCACACAGGAAATAACAGATTATAGTCTTACTAAAGATGATATTATTGCTGATTCATTACTTGCTCTTATAGCAGCGATTCATGTACAAGAGGTACAAAACGTTCTTGGTCAAGGATTCTACACATATTTATGATACGTAGTACTATAATGTATCTTTTATAGATAAGATTCATACAGTGTTATAGATGCAATTATTGTGATATAATTATTTTTTATGTTTTAGGGATCCAGTCAGTCGAATGCATTTGTTCGTGATTTTATAATTATTCAGTTGTACGGTAAGGAAGTGGAATCTATTATCAAGTTTAAAAATCCAGAGACAGCGCTGACCGCCCTACTTCAACAACAGCGCAAGGATAAACCTGTTGCAAGGTAATTTGAAATTCACGGTCAAAAGAGGAATAAAATTAGCTTGCCCATCAACAGCTTGCCCTCATTAAAAAGTTTTTGTTGTTCAATATGTAGAAAAAAATTCTGTACAAAGTTGTTTTGTTTGCCTGTCACTGGGGAACAGAATGAGATTGATTTTAGTCGCAAAAAGACACTATACATGCAAACGTGCATGGGTAAACTGAATTGTCAGTTAATTGTCAATATTGATCATGATTTTTTGTTTACAGATTAATCAACTCCAGTAGCAAGCATACAGAAACTCCAATATATGTTGTTGGGATATTTAGCTCAGACAAACTTTTAGCAAAAGGTATGAAAAAGCAGTCTAGCCGGTGCCCATTTCCTCGATGAAGTTTGACATTACATAACTAACTTTCAAAGTGAACCTAATACTTTGACATATTGCTGTTGTACATTTTGTGTTTTATTTTTGATTTTTACATTTTCAGTGGCCAGTCCTATTTTAGAGAAAGCCAAATACGAGGTACTTTACAAACATGTATACTATAAAAAGGCTCAAGGATTGTATTCCTCCACCAATATGTTTTAGTATACCATTGATTGCTTGGCATGAATTTTGTAGTTTCAGCTTTTGAAACACAATGGCTTCCATCTCAGTTTAATTCTCAGCAGAATAGTAAAAATTTTGACTTGCATTGCACATTTTTCCTAGGAATTGTTCTATGATTAGGCTTTGGTCATTTTTGATTGAATTTGCTTATTTTTCATTATTTTAGGCATATTGTTCTGCTTTGACCAACCTTTTGGCACTGAATATGCCACAACAATGTCATTCTTTTGACCAAGTGACCTCTTAGCACTGCTGTGTGTGGTTTTATAGTTTTTATAAATAAAGTACATTTTCAAATTATGTCAAGGTCAGGGATTGTACATATTTTTAGTATTTAAGTCATTTAAAGAAAATTTATTACTTATGCGAGAAGTTTGTCTTTGCTGACTTGAAGTTCTGCATCGAGGTCAGGGATTGTACAACTTCATATTTGAATCATTTGAAAAAAATTTGGGATATATCTCTGCTTATGGAAAAATTTTGTATCCAATGTCTACATCAAGGACAGGGATTGTCCATAATTATTGTATTTGACTCATCACTCATTTGAGGAAGAATCGTGAAATATTGTTTTATGTAAAACTTCATCTTCATTGCTTTAAAGTGTTTATACTATCAGGCATGGCTACTTATAATATTTGAGTAATTTAAAGCGAAGAATTAAAACTTATAAATACAAGTTGTGGGTTACTAATTGTTCAGGAACTAATTATCCAGTCGTTTTTGAGATCAGTATCTCGCAGTTTGCAAAGAGCGTTGGGAAGGTTTTGTTAGCAACGAATGTCGGAAAAGTGCTTGGTATTTTTGAAGTGGATTTCTTGAACAAAAACGATGTAAAATTGCCGATTTTTTATGCTAAAATTGTTGAAAATTAGAGAATTCGAATGCTTTGAGGCATGTACAATAATATAGGCTTAACTACTCCTCGTGGCTCGGGTACAAATGGCTACGTTACGCGCAATCTATCGTTCGTTCGGAATCAAAAAGAGCGCGTGAGCTACAACTCGGAGGTGGATTTGGCGAGTTTTGAGCCAACTATGATGAAGAAACCGAACAAGGAGATTCTAGAGCATGAAAGAAAGCGACAAATTGAAGTGGAATGTACAAAATTGCAAGATACTTTGGAGGAACAAGGGTAAATTGTGAATTTTGGATGTTTGAATGGCATTCGTTTGAGACACGTGTTGTTGTGATAATATATTTTAAAATGTTTATTTTGTATTCTTTGTGCTTTGTATTTGTGTATATTGTGCTTGTTTTTACTTTTAGCTGGAGCATGGGCAACTTGAAGTGTTTATATAAATAGGACATTAAAGTAAATTATTAGACAGAAACTGGTCAATCTTGTTATATGGATGGTGACTACCAGGCCAGGGCACCAGGCACATGGTGAAAATTGGTGTTGTGTTCCAGTTGTTTTTTAGTTTTTTGTCGCCAGATTTCATTCCTTGAAGCGTATAATCAGGAGAAAATGGCAGAAAAAAATAACATGCATGTTAAGTAACCTCAGAACTATAGCTTGCAATGGAAACTAAATTTTGATCAACTGAAAAAGAAAGATTCCATTGCTGTGAGTGGAAAGAGCATCAAAAAATTGGTAAAATTGCAATGTTTTGTTATGAAATGCCGCAAAATATGAAAAATATAGCAATGTAAAGTTTGCAAAATTTGTATATTTTGTGATTTTTTTCTCATACATTTTATCAAGGTCTGTGGAAGTAACTGAAGAACACTTTCGATGCTTACCAAGGATTTAAAAACCCTTATTCAAGTTCTCTGCTTTCAAAACAGGTTTTCGCAAGGAGAAATTGACAGTCAGATAGCAAAATTAAGGGGAAAGTTGATGGAAGAAAGTGGTTTTAAGGATGAGAAAGACACTGAGAAAAGGCCTGTGTAAGAACCATCTCTGAAAATATGGAATGTAATAGTTCAAACATGAGTAGGTGAACTTTGTTCGATTTGCAAACACCAAGAGGAGGTAAAAATACAAGGCAAAGCCAAGTACTTTGATGAAGTTTGAGGTGTTTTAAAATCGAACGAAGTCCTGCATACGAGTGTTTTTAAGCCCAAGCACACCAGACGTGATTCGGCAACCTGATGTGATTTTTCAAATCTTGAGAGCAAATAAATCTAGCCGTGGAAGAAACCTTTAAAAGACATGTAGACTAAATAATTAAAAATGTTTGTCATAATTTACTCTCTGGACAATTTTAACTAAAATCAAAGTTACTTGTCAATGAAAGTCAAAAAATTGCATCATGCAGCCGAATCGCATTTGGTGTGTCTCGGCCTTTAACTTTTTTCTTGAAGGAAAACGCATTTAGCAGAAAAATTAATTTTAAGGTTGGCCTAACTTCAGAATTTGTTTGTGGTTAATGAATTATACTTGAGATTGAGATCTATTTCTAGCTTACTATTGTATCATTTGGTACAATTTTAGCTTCCTCAGAAGAGAAAGGAATTAACAGATAACTCTGTTAATCCATTAGCTGGCAAGAGTTCAGCTTCATTAGTTGGCATAAAATAAATAAAGTGCATTGTTATATGATAAATAAAGAGCTGAAGGTTTCTGTCAATTGTTGTATTGTAGTCCGACAGAAACCCATCAAATTGCTCAGGCAAATGAAGAAAAGAATGCAAAGTTCAAAGCTGCATTTGGCATCAAGGATGATTACAAAGGAGGGTCAGCTTTCAATCAGGAACTGCAAGCAATTGAACGAGCGAAAGAGAGGGAAGCTAGGGAAAAGGAAAGAGAAGAAAGAAATCAAGAATCTGCTAGGTGACTAGTTCAATAGGATACAAGGGTCTCCTGTTTAGAAGTAAAATTGTCTGGTATAGGGCAGAGTAAGTATGGGTGGAGTGCATACCCCAGGGTGACAAGTTGACAAAAGAAATTAATAGTGTGTGTGTTTATATATATATATATATATATATATATATATACATATACACTGATAGATAGATGTATAAATGGATAGATAGACCGATAGATATATACAGCCAGCAAATCATGCTAAATTAGACCACTTGATCCTATGCAAGGGTTTTCCGTTGACAAGCAAAATGTGTGGCGTTGAGTTTCACAGTATATCTCAAAAAAACTCTGTGCAAAGTATTGTATAGAAAGTTAACATAAACTTTGATGTAATAGAAATTGTAGATAGTTCTTTTTCAATGGTTTATTAGAAGTGTTGAAATGTCATTTTTGCTTTTATCACAAAGTTTCAAAGCGTGTTGCAAAAAACTGGGAAATATTTTGCTTCAATTCAATACTTTGGATTTTTCATGATACTTTGAAATCTGAAATAACTTGGCAAAAGTTCTAATGGAATTACATGTATGTGTCAATTTCTTCACTAACCTAAAACATTTACTTTAGCAAATCTAAAAAGTCCAAAAAGAGGAAGGCATCTGAATCTAGCTCTGGGCAAAGCAGTGAGTCTGAAAGGTACAAAAAGAAATGTCCAAAGAGGCCTTTAACCAACTACGATCAATCGTACTATAATAATGAACTCCTTAAATATCTGTTTGAATTGTAGTGTTTATTTTTTTGTTCATTGTTCTTTTTTCAGAATATTGGTTACAGGTAAACTCTCAATTAACATTTCTTTTATACAGGGAATCTGTCTAGCATTATTACTAGATTCATATCAAAATTAATGAAAGAACTAAACATTAGTACCAAACGCTTTAGATGCTATTTACTTGTACAACAGATTCACACCATTTGCATTTTGTTTAACAAAAAATCTATATGCCATTCATTGATTTAGACCTGGTTTACATTGTCAAAGTTTCTGTGATCAAAGTGGAAATTTCGGATAGGTAAATCCTAAGTTTTAAAGGATTTGTTAAAAACATTTAAAGGAACTAATACAGTACTCAACACTGAACTACTTCATTCTGAGTTTTCTTCCAAATTTTTCAGAATGTAGAGTTTTCCTCTGAAATATTCCTACTTTGATCACAGAAACTTTGTGTAAACCGGCCTTTAGGGTTGCAAACATTTTTTGATAACAATAAGAAATACTGGCCAAGATACAAATGTCATTTTGCTGAGTTTTTTCAAGTCTTCCAAGAAGTTTCCTTTTGCCTTTTACAGTGAAGATGAAAAGAGAAGCAGAAAGAAGGGCAAAAATAAACGATCAAGAAAGGATAGATCTGCTAGGTATTTAAAACAAGCTTGATGGTGTGTTTTGGTGGGACATTTTGTCAAAATCCAGGTGTCGTCTGAATGGCCAGTTTGCAATATGATGATCGTATGTATGCAGTTGTTATGTAAGATAAACAGTGAGCTCTAACTTGGTTGTACGATGAAGTTCCACAGACCCATGATTCAAAAAATCAGATTATTGTTGTGTTGCATTCTCTAGCTCAATGTTGAATCGTGAGCAATATTTCTTTTGATAAGATTTGCTTGAAAAGATTTGTTTGCTCATGTGTACAAGGAAAATTGCAAAGTTTTTTTTTGACAAGGAGCCTAGTTCAAATGCTAGTCAGTTTGGTAGTCTTGATGTCATTGACATCGAAATTACCTTTTTGTATTTCAGCAAAGAGAATGGTCGTGCTCAATCTTCTACACCAGAAAGAAAGTCAAGAAAGGGCAGGGATGAAAGAGAGGATGACAATGAGAAACAGGCTAGGTAATATTAGAGTGTTTCTTGTCTTATAAGCCAATGGGTTCCCCAGAAGGGTAAGGACTAAATATTGGCAATTGTTACTTGGCATTCATATTGCTAAATCAGTGTTGTGATAAGGTGGGATGAAAATTTTGTACCGTAATTCTGAATGCGAAAGCGTTACAGTGTGAATAATAACTTTTTGCCAAGTTGCTTTCATTTTCCAAAACCAGAGTAGGTATAAGATTTTGGATGAAGACACTAGACTACAGGGTGAGAAAGTTGGTTCGTGAGTGATTACTTCTTGCCAACTTACATATATTTTTACAGTCGATTTTAGCTCACTTTTCCCTGAAATACTCGGAACTTTGTTGCAAACTTTGCAAGTTCGTTTTCAAGTTCAAACGTTCATCATGAAATTCAGAAACGGGTTTCTAAACAAAGCCTCTGATTCGTTGCTTACAAAGGCAGCCAATCAAATGCTCAGGATAGCAAACCTGTTTCTGAATTTCATGATGAACATTTGAACTTGGAAATGAACTTGCAAAGTTTGCAACAAAGTTCCGAGTATTTCAGTAAAAGCTAAGCTGAAATCGACTGTAAACACATGGCTGCAATTTATTCATTTTTTTTTGCTATCATGCGACATTTGGTTGAAAAAGCTTCGTATGTCTCACTGACTTATATACATCTAAACTGCTTGCTCCTATGCTCTTTGACTCAAGTCTCGCGTGGTGAAATGAAAGTCACGAAGGCTGACGAATATGAGAGTATTGTGCCATCGCTGACTCTTCGAATAAAGTCAGCAAGACCGGTCAGCAGCAGACTTCATTAGTAAACACTCTCATAATTTCGGCCATCTCAGACCACGCTTTTTGACGCCAAGCTAGCAGTCCAGGGGCCGGTTGTACGAAAGGTGAACAGTTCTATCCCGTTGAGAGGGGGGTTTCAACCTTCGCAAAATTGGATAAAAACTGAGCTACGAAACATTCAAATTGGCCAAAGAAATCAACATAGCCGCCTTTAATCTATGAATAGCAATCTTAATCTTGTTTTATAACGATCAATGGAAAATTTTATGAATGTTTAAATTAATCACAATCCAGTGGATAGCGCTATTCACCTTTCGTCCAACCGGCCCCAGACGTATATATGTCAGTGGTATGGCTCCATAAGCTTACCATTATTAATTGCTGGCAAGAAGGTACAGTAAATCTGATATTGTTGTAGTTACAAGCGGGATAGTGAAGAGAGAAAGGCTCTTTTGGAAGAAATGCCAAAAGATAAATCAAAGAAAAAAGTCAAGAAAAACAAAGAAGAAAAGGAGTTGAAAAACAAGCCTGGTGAGTAAAGTAGGGAAGGGAAGTTGTGTTATGAAATAAATTAAAACAGTTTTTGAAGCTTAATAATGATTACAGCTCGGAGGGTAATGCTGGTGTGGTAAACGGGCTTTGAAATCCTATGTCATTATGTTCTTACGTATATTGCAGGCAATTCAGGGAGGAAACTAAAAGAAGCTGATCAGATCCATCTGGCAGCGTTTGTTGACTTCCAGCGAAAACAGAAGCTTTTGCATAAGTCACGATCACCCAGTAGTTCTTCAGGGGAATCTAACTCCAGTCGCGATGCTCAGCGAGAACCAATTCCGCAGGAGAAGCGTCGCTTGCATTCTGCAAGTCCACCCCGGCGTTCCTCAGCTGGAAGATCCCCACTCCAGCATTCCCCGCCCAGAAGATCTCCTCAGCGTAGGGAACGGTCTCCCCTTCACCGCTCGGATGGCCGTAGTCCACCGTCGCACCAAAAGCCGAATCGGTCGGACACTCGAAGACATCATAGTCCTCGACGTTCGCTCAGTCCACCTCAAAGACAAGCTCGAAACTCGAGTGGATCTCGTTCCCGAAGTCCGTCTAAACGTCGTCGTTCCAAACGGTCCGCTAGTCCCGCCCGTAATAGAAGCAGGTCCAGCCCACGACGTACTGGAAGTCCACCAACGCGAAACCGTAGGTCTAGGTCGGCTAGTCCTGAGCGAAAGCGACGCTCTAGTGCACGTAGCTCGCGATCTGCTAGTCCGCAGAAGCATCAATTCAGTCGCAGTCGATCGGGCAGTCCACGTAGTCGGCCGTCCAGGAAAAGTCCGTCGCCGAAGGTCCGTAGGTCTGCCAGTCCTCAAAGAAAAGGTAAAGTACGAGGGCGTCGTCCGAGCCCGAGTAGGTCACGATCTCCAAGTCCACAGCAGAAGAGAAATCGGGCTCGTTCTCGTTCGGCAAGTCCCCCAAAGAGACGTACCAGTCCCAGACGGTCTGCTAGTCCACCCCAAAGAAAACGACGGTCCAGCCCGCGACGGCTTAGTCCAAGACGATCACCGAGTCCGTCGCGACAAAGACGCGAGCCATCTCGTAGCATATCGCGGTCTGCTAGTCCTCGGCGAAGAAGACGTCCGTCGAGCTCACGACCAAGTGTGGATCGTGGTCGGGCCAGACCGCGCCAATCGGGTAGTCCTAGAAGAAGACGGTCCAGTCCGCCACTGCAGAGGAAGCAGCGAGCTAGCCCAAGCAGATCGCGTTCGGCCAGTCCTAAGGGACGAAGATCTATTGGCGACAGTGCAGACCGTAGAAGACGTCAGCCAAGTAGGAGTAGGTATGTATCAGTGGAAAGGCCTTATAATGTGATTCAGTTTTTTTGCAACTCACAATGTATTTTTACTCTTGAGTGATATAAAATTGTCAAATACGTGCTTTCATTCGGTGGTTTTTATTGCACTCCACAGACGTTTTGTGAACATATCAGGCATTTAACACTAAGTAGCATCTCTCTAGTGTAGAATTGCATGACAAGTTGCGAGAAAAATTGCATTGTGTTAAACGTGACACGTTTTTAGGTTGGAATCCCTTTGAATAAACTCATGACTCATGGCACAGGCGAAAAAAAATTACCACAGCCAGACAGACTATCATAAAATGAATAATAGTGCCAAATTTGGTTGCACAATGTTGTAAAGTGTGGAAAATATACTCATGCGAACTTCGCAAATCTTGTATATTTCTATATTGCGGGGTCGAAATTGGTACCTTTTTTAAAGCCCATTTTCCATTACGGTCGTTTTGGCCGCGCGGGTGGCGCGCCTTTTTAACATGCTCTCTTGCTCATCGTCTGCTTTTGATCTCGCGTCCACATGGAGAAAGTTGAATTACTTTTAATTTTCCTGGTGCGCACGTGGTACCAATCGCGTGCAGACAACAACAGAGCATATTCAAAACTGCGCGCTCCGCCCGTGCAGGCAAAATGACCGTAGTGAGAAATGGCCTTAAGACTCAGTTCTTGTTTTGTCGACTTTCCAAACAGCCTCGTCATGGAATTTGCGTTGTACTGTTTTAAGCTCATTGGCTGTTGCGTTCGTTTAGGTCTCGTTCTCTTAGTCCTGTCCCTCGGTCGAAAGAACGCAGGGGAAGAGCTAGCAGTCCCGTGCGAGGAAAACGTGAGCGTAACAAAAGTAGATCCGGTTCCTCAAGTCCAGCACCTCAATCCAGAGAACGCCGTACTAAACCTGCCAGCCCGGCCCAGCGAGGTCAAACCAGTCCTAGTCCGGATAAAAGACGACAAAGATCTTCTCGAAGCAAATCTGCTATTAGTCCAGCTCCTCAAGAAAAACGTAGCGTTTCTCGTGAGAAAAGGTAATTTGCTATTGCAAGTATAGTATAGTTCGGTAAAGGAGATAACTACTTGTTAACCCGTAAAGATGCGATTCACGTGCGTGATAAGGAACACCACAGTGCAATACAGTTCTAATTGCAAGAATGTCTGAGTTCATCTCAAACTTAAAGGTGTTTAGTTCGAATTCTTCCTTGGTCAGTGAATTTTATGCTGATTTTCGTAAAGCCCGTTCTCGTCTATTGCAATTTCCTTGTTGCTGGCGAAAATCTTGCCGGTGACGTCCATTTTGTTTGTATTTCTTGTAAATACATTTACTTAATACCAGGAACAGCCCTTGGTATACAGTTTGATGTGTAGCTGCTGTCGTGGTTTTCATTGGCCGCAAGAGAAATTATCAATTTTTGTCGCGAAATTTTGCGGTTTATCTGTCCAGTCCCGGCCGCTATATCTTGGCAAGGGATGGGAGACCCGTTGTGTCTTAATGAGTAAACACAAGTTAGGCTCGGGCAATTTGCCCAATAAAATCGTGAAGAAGTATTTAAAATTAGGCTAAGCCAATTTTTTTCTTCAGGTCGCCATCTGCGGCAAAATCAGATGACAGATACAGTCCTTCGGAAATGATAACCACCCCATTGCCCTCACCACCCGCTAATGATACAATCAAAGAAAATGACCCAATGCCTCAACAAGAAGTTGTTCAAGAGGGTGGACAAAGCCCTCCAGTATCAAAATGGAAACCGGTCGCCTCTATCCCGCTACCCAAAGGGCCCTCACCCCAAAATAAAAGAATCTCTCAAGCAGGACCGCATACACCCTCGGGCTCACCGGTTCATCAGAGAAGAGGTCCCCACACCCCATCTGTGTCGCCGCGTTCCACAAAGGCAGGTCCCCACACACCGTCTAGTTCACCCAGCCCCCAAAAACGCAAATCTCGAAGGTCTGATCCACCCCAGAAAACGCCAAGTTCGCCCCCAGGCGAAAGATCTGCAAGCCCTGAACAACGGCCTCAAAGTCCAGAGGACAAGCCTCATCGTAAGAAGAAGGCTGCCCCCTCAAACTCTCCACCTCCCAAGAAAAAGACTGGGTCCAAGAAAAAGAAGAGACGCCGAATCCCAACACCCAGTCGTCCCCGAAAAGAAGTTCCCCGCAGTTCTTCACATTCCCCCACGCCCCAACAGCAACCCCCTAGTCCTTCAACATCACCCTCTCCATCCCCTGAGAGAGAACCACCCTGCAGCCCATCACCTGCAGAGAAACGTCGACCAAGTCCTTCACCTAATCGACAAAAGAGACCAAAGTCTCCTCCCCCGCGCAGACGTCGCCCAAGTCCGTCGCCAAGGCAACGTCATGCCAGCTCGCAAGGTAGGGCTCCTTCCAGCCCTCGGCAACGACGTAGTTCGCCTGCTCGTAGTCCATCCCCACCTCGCAGTAGTATCCGCAGACGTTCCTCGAAAACCACAAATGACATGCAACCACCCCAACAATCACGCAGGGTTCCTACTTCGAAGCAAAAAGACGTCAAGCAAAAAGCTTCTCGTCCTGAAAAAGAGAAGCAAAAATCAAAAGCGAAAGTAAGAAAGAAAGCCAGGTCACAGTCTTCGTCGTCGTCGTCTTCCTCCGAAGATAGCTCGAGCAGTTCCGAGTCTAGCTCCGAGTCTACTTCGTCGGAGAGTGAAGAGTCTGCGGACGAACGACCGCCTCCGAAGAAGCAGAAAGTGAAAGATGAGAAAGTTTCTCGTGCTCGAAAACAGAGGGAGCAAAAAGTGAAGCAACCAACGAAGGGACGGAAGGAAATGGTCAAGAAAGTCAAGGAGAAAATCCCGAAAAAGAAAACTAAACCAGATAAAAACAAGAAAAAAGACATCTCGAGGAAACAGAGCAAGAAAACTGAAAGGTTTGTTTGATTATTTTAGTTTTTATATTTGCTCATGTTTTTGCCCAAATTTACATAAACATGAAAAAAAAAGATAGAACAAAGACTTTGGCCAAGTTTTCAAACAACATCTTTAATGATTATGTCTTCATTGTGCACTAGTTTGCGTAAAGCCCCTTTTACAGGACCAAATTTTCTTTGACAAATTTCATTTGTGAAATATTTTTTGACCATGTCAATTAGGAATTTTCAACAAATTTAATTTGAAAAATACATTTGTTCAAAAGCTGGGTTGTTGTCAGACTAAATTTGTTGTCAAGTCGTAATTTACACGGTTAAAAAATATTTCACTTATGAAATTTGTCAAGAAAATTTGCTCGTGCAAAAAGGGGCTTTAACATGAACAAAATGATAAAACAAAGATTTTAGACAATGTCCCATAGTCAGACAGCAATGGTGCTCAGTCGCACTTGTTTTGCCGTTTGTTAGCTGTGTTTATTTAGCTTACAGACTTTCACCCAAGTGCAAGATAAAAAAAGGAAGAATTATTAGCAGCTGACATATTTATTATGGTCAGCTGTCAGTCGTCTTTCTAACATAAATAGGCAGTTTACGATCTACGCCGCAGTGGACGCGATGACTTGATAGCAGTTTCACCCGAGGCATGGTTAGAGGCATGGACACTAAGGAATTTTATTGCTTAATAGTGAGGGAATTTTTCTCTTATCATGGTGAGGGTATCATGTAGAGAGGTTAGAGCAGCTATAATTAATCGACCCGAGTGCATGCCGAAGAAATATAATATTGGACTGCTAAGAATTCTTTATTAATATTTGTAGCTCCAAGCGTGGTAAAAAAGCTGCTCCGTTAAAAGGCAAAGCGCGCAAACGGAAACCACGTAAGAGCGCCAGCGAGTCGAGCAGCAAGGAAAGTTCAAGTTCATCCAGTTCAAGTGAAGAATCCAGCGGTAGTAGTAGTGGTACTTCAAGTAGCAGTGATTCTGTACAGTAATCTTTGGTAGCCGTCGGAGAATGTCCGTTTCATCTTTCGATAGTGTTCGTGTCATCGTCGCGAAATGTTCGTTTTATTGTCGGAAGCACTCGTATAGAATCGGCAACAGGTTAGATCGTTGGTAATAGGAAGATATTCAAGATAATGCATTAATTATTTCCTAGCCGAAACAGGATGAGCGTACATTTACATTAAAACAGTGTTTGACTATATTGATTTGTGCGAGTATGTACTGTCAGTACTGTTTTGTTGTATGTTTTAACAGTGAGCTCGAAGTCTTGAAGTGTGTCCATAACATGAAACAGTTTTTTTTGTTAAAACAGCAGCAGCTTTTGAAATGGTAGTAGCGAGGTTTAGCAAAGACGACACGACATGAACGAGGACGTGAAAATGGCATAAAAATGCCGTGGCACATCCCTACATGGACTTCACTACGCCATTTTCACGTCCTCGTTGACGTCGCGTCGTCTTTGCTAAACCTCGCTAGTACTATCTTTTAAACAGTTTCATAATATCTGTCGAGTTTTCCGAGATATTCGCGTTGTTTTCATACCGGTAATGTAGTTCATCTTTCTACGTTACATGGCATAAGTCGCTGATATCAATTTTTGTCCCTCTATATTTATGGTATATTTGTAACCCTGGAGTCGTTTGTTCCTACGCCGTCTAGCTTAAACGGTGGTTAGAATATGATTCCTATTTTGAACTTATCCACAGTTTAAACCAAACTCGTTTCCAAAAACCGGCCCCTGACAAAGTATGCGGTAAACACGTTATGATAATCACGACGAGGCGATATAAGTTTTTTCTCTTTCGAGACGATATCATAAATGTCCCAGAACCGATAAAACTGGTATTGCCTAGCGGCTCATATGATAAACCATATATGTTGGCGAGTATTTTGTCCTGAAATGTTGCTTGCCTGAAATTTTTTTGTGCGGTGTCTGATATAAGTCCAGTTGACACGAGCGATTTTCTATGCGATTTTTCTCCTGTTGAACGATGTGATAGAGTGGATAACTGGCGAGTATACTTGGTCCAACAATTTTACTAATGCACTCGCCAGTCAACCTACTCGATCACATACACTAAAAGGAAAAAAATCGCCCGTGTGAACTGGCCTAACGATTTCCCATCGTCTGGCAAATCTCAGCCGCATATATTTCTATTTTTCTAGACTATGTAGGTGACATGAACGTTTCATAACTTACACATCAAAACAACCTAAATATCTCGAAAATAAAGTGTCAAGATTTATTATACCATAGTTATAAGTTACGTTCCTTCCAGGAATCGTTATAAGTAGAGTAAAAATTTTCACGTTTTGTGTAGTATAAATACATATAAATACAATGAAACGCGTACGTGATCAATTCAAGGAGTTCAGTCACAATTGTCTGATTGTAGAACGAACGTGAGAAGAAATGTTCCTTTAAAGGCCACTCTCCACTACGGCCGTTTTGCCCGCGTGCGCGGAGCGCACAGTCTTTTAAATGCTTTGTCGTTGTTTGTCGGCACTTGGTATCGCGTGTACGTCAGGAAAGTTAAAGGTAATTCTACTTTCTCCGCGTGTACGCGAGATAAAAAGCGTACAATCAGCAATAGAGCATGTTCAAAACTGTTCTCTCTGCCCACGCGGTCCGAATGGCCGTAGTGAAAATTGGCTTTAAAGCAGGCACAGTGAACTCTAGGGGATCTGGAGCGATAACTTCGCCGCCTTATTTGAAGCCAAATTGAAGGTGATTGAAGGCCGCCATTAAGGTTTGCAGCCGAAAAAGTACATCAATTTTAGCTACCGATTTTAGCCCTTAAACTTCGCCTTTATACAATACAATACAATACAATACAATACAAATTTATTTAGTCACGGTAAAAACTTCAGTAAACTATTTACAAAAGAGAGATTGAAATATCATTATAGATACAAACTTTACCAGTATATAAATGAATTTTTAAGCTTGTTTTTGCCCTTTGAAAATGAAAAATATTTTCTTGTGGAAATTCGAACAAGAGATAACTTTGCTTCAAGACCTGTGGCGTAAAGGTTTCAACTCTGTGTGGACGTAAATCGCTACAAAGTACATAAAAATTGAAATTCTAGCAGACAAAAACATCACTTTTACCGGGATTTTCATATATTCAAAATTTTATAGTTTAAAATGCGCGCCATATTGGCCTCAGCCAATCACAGTGACACACTGAGCGGGCATGACCCATATGCCATGACCTGAGGGGCTTTACCAAAATGGCTTCGTCGATACCGAAAAATCGAATCATATAGTTTTTGGTCTAGTTCTACGTAATCTTGATGCACAGTGATCTAACTGCGTGTTTTGTTTTTCAGTGCACAAATAGTCGCACCGGAACTTGTTTTGGTGTGCATGTTTTAGTAAATTGACCCTTACTTCTTACCAATAGGCGTGGACCGACGAAACTTAACGAACAGGTTCATATTCTTTATTAAAAACTGTTACTCTAATTACTTCCAGTCGCTCACACTCTCTCAAAAGTAAAGAAAAACGCACCCTAAAAGTTATATGACATATCTATCTCTTGATTATAATCTAAACATGTCAATCATACCGCATTAACTAAAACGATAATCAACTGGCCTATAAATAAATATTAAAATATATGTATAAACAGTCTCCGACAATGTGTCCAAAAGAGCCTGTTCGTTGTATAAACGAGAAAATAAGCTCGTCAAGAAAATTACCAAAGAAAAGTTTTACGTCTCTTACCAAGGAAAACTTCGTCGTACACACCACAGTGCGTGGACGCATATAGATTAAAAGCAAACTCTTTTCATTGACTATAGTAGTGTTTTATTAATAACAGTGACCCTTCAGTTATTTTCTTGGTGATTGCCCAGTTTTATGCCAGCTGTTACGTAGTGCTGATACTGATTACTAGCTCAGAATGTGGGAGCAGTTATATACGTTTGTAGCAATTGCTTTATGGCGGTTCGAGGTACACCTTGACACATGGAAAATATAAGGTATTATGCAAAAATTTTTTTCCATTGTACGTCTTTGTGTTCGAGGCTGTTTTTTTGTTTCGCGAACGTAAATATTTCAATTGTAAAAAAGTATCTTTATACACAACCGCAAGGACAATATTTTTACAATTTTTGAAGTTCAAATAATTACCTGCCCATTTGCTCGTGTATTTTTGAAATTTATAAAACGTTAAAGGATTTAAACTTTACGGGCGTGTACGTGCGTGTAAAAAAGCGTACGTGGAAAACAACCTGCGCTAAACAAACGAAATTTTATGCAATATGCAAATTATTTTCCAAAACATAGTGTTGAGCGTTTGCAATCTGTTTTAGTTTATCAGAAAAGCTGTTTTGGTCGGTGAAAGCTAGTTGATACAAAAAGCGAAGCGTCGAAAATCGAACGGGATGGAAACTTTGCTTCCGTGATTTATTGAAAAGTATGAGTAAATTTTGTTCTAAATTAAATTGAATTAATAATTATTTGCTTTGTAAACATTTGAATACAAAATTGTTAAGCTTACTACAATGAATGCTACAAGTCTATAATTATGTTAGAAGCCGCTGATAATGTAATGTGTATTTCAAAATTGTATGTTTGGCAACTCGTGCGGCTCATACATTCAAGTGAAAACGTAGAGTATACAGCTCTGCAGTGGTTTTATATCTTATATAAGTTTATTCTAGCGGGAAGCTGTACAGTTACGTATGTACACTTCGTTTTGATGTTGGTTCTCGTCTGTTATGCGTGCATATACTTTTATGCTGTCTGTATAGTCAGTAGTGTCCACACTGGGTAAAGTTGTGTAAAGTACGTGTTGGTGTCTGCATATATAGTAATTGCAACATCCTATAGTTTGATAAAATTAAAGTACGTTAGCAGCGCTGCGATATACTAAATATGTACATATAT
>JAOBYK011261970.1:0-13567 GCA_025434845.1 Phenganax subtilis | reverse complement strand
AATACTGGACCTGGACAAACTTTTGCTGGTTTTAATTAAAAGATGTGGACACAGTATGTTTCCAAGAAGGACCCTTTCAGCCACCTTCCTGGCGCGTGCAGACAATGCTTTTTAGCTACTACGCTGTATATTTAAAACTACACATTTTTTCCACAAGGGAAAACGGGCTGCAATAAGACTCTCAAGAGACCGATGATCTTCCTTCTTGTATACTTTAGCACAAACAAAGATAGCCAGTTTTGTGACAATTCACGATTAGTCTGTAAACAACGTTGATAATAAATTCTATAGCGTCCAAATAATTTTGCTTTCAGAATAACAGACCAGCGTACGAAGATGAGGTTAGGGCAAGAGACTACCTGGCACACACAGCATTTTACTCAACCTCCACACAAAAGTATGGGCATATTTATTTTCGAAACTTTTCACCTCGAAATATGAATAATTTGACTTTAACAAATTTAAAATCATTGGTAGGATAGTTTTTTACCTTTTCTGTCAAATGTGGCAAATGAATTATTAAATATTACTACATGTTAAGAAGTTACTTCAATATTTTCTCGTACATTAGGCTTTATCAGGGTGTTGATTGGTGTGACAGGATTACACGCCCTGGCGCTCCTCCAAATACGACAAAAGAGGTGAATGCAGATACGGTGTCATTTCGATATGAATCAAAACGTTACGAACCTCAAAAAGAGAATTGGCAGGTGAGGATAAAGACTTGATGCAATGAATTCGAAAATTTTATAAAAAGAAAACGTTTTTTTATAACATTGTGGCAGCAGAAGTTTTCGAAGAATTATACATCACTTTATACATAATATTGCAGGCTTGCTGCTGTAGCTACCTTCACAAATTAATTGTGCACAGCTGTTTAGTTGACACAATTTACACTCTTAAGGAGTTTGCAATGCAGCATCATCACCTCTGAGCTTATTTTTCTGAGCGAACTATAAATTCCCAGCGAAGCTGACGATGTATAAATCACTCGCTCCTTTACGCATTGCCAGACATGCAAGTAATGCCATAAAACATTCAATAATGTTTAAAATAAATTATATGCTGGGAAACCCCTTCGGGGTATTTAATCACCTAGGCCCATTTAAACGAGCAATTTTTGCCCCATTTTTTCTACTCTTGGCGAATGGGATTGAGTGAGTTCACTGACGATTGCATTGGCAAAATTTTTGGGCCAAGTATAGCTACCAGATAACCACTCTATCACATCCTTCCACACGGAAAAGATCCCAGCGAAAATCACACGTGTAAGCGGGCCTTGTAGAAGTTGCATTTTTGTCGAATGTAGTATTAAACTGCTTTTTTCCCGTGAACGTCTAAAGAAAGCTTAAAGAGGTTTTGGTGACATTTTAAATGCTGATTTATTACTTTAGGCATGGTAATTCGAAGTTGTATTCTCGAGAATTAAAGTATTTCATATTAATTTCGACAAAATCAGTGCGACGTGTAAACCAGGTCTAATTTTTTTTCATGCTATTACTTCTTCTAATCTATTCCAATGAAGCGATTTGGAAGCAAACCATTCTCTTGGGACTACGCCCAAACAAGAGACGGTCACAGCGTACCAAGACCAATCAGTTTGTAAGTTGTACCCAAATTTTCTAAATTCACTGATTTAGTAACATTTACCCACCAACTTCGAGTAAGTGTGTTAGTCGTTTTCAAACTCTTGCAGTCCCTATGTATAGTTCATTGCATTTGCCAGCAACAATGTACCAAAAGCAATACTCATGATATTCAAGCTACAGATATGTTGGATACATGTTGTAGTAAATAAATGAATAATCACATAGCTGCCTTATTCTTACATTCCAGCTGTTCCCCTCATAAGAAGAATGCGCATATACCAGGATATACGTAAGTTATCACTCTTAAAACTCTAACAGGATTGCTAGTCATGCGTGCTAAAAATAGTAGCAGACTGGTAGTGTTTGCGATGAAAATTTTAAACATATAGATGTAAAAGTACAATGAATGGCTGTAAAAGTATCATCTGAGATCACTTTGTAAAACTTCATTGTTAAAATTGATCACAATAATTGCATAGAGGCCACGTTACTAATGAGCACGGAGAATTGGAAAATCCACATTCGCCTTACCATTCATCGAGCAAGCAAAGAGTTTTAAAACCAAGATACACCGATACTGCAAGGTTAGAGCCATCATGCGCATTTTTCTCATACTCTACTTGTCAACTGAATATTATACCTCGATTTTGAATTGCCCAATAGAAAAACGGTATGTGTGTGACACTTCGAATAACAAGGAAAGATAGAAAAAGACGTACCACAACCAGGCTAGACAAATATTTTGAAAAGTCAGTTTTGAAAAAATTGACAAATTTTTTGGCAGCTGCTATGTTTTTTCTGTAAATACAGACCTTCCGCTTAGGGAATCCTGTGATAAATGCAGCCAAGCAAACAGGTTCATATTCATGGAGACTACATTCAAATGAACAGTAACTTGGCTAGCCTACGACAACTGGTCCGACAACGTTGGGGCTGGTTTCATGTCGTCGTAATTGCCGTTAACGAAAAGTCGCGATTCCCTTTGAACGCCAAAATATTCTATCTTCTTAGCAGCAAATCTCATAGATAACTTACATATCATCAACTATTTTTATACATTGCAGTAAAAACACGCGTTTTCACTGGCTAATAGCCAACTATTAATTATAGCAATCTCGTAACCTGCAGATAACTGAATTATTTGCTTGCAGATAATTCAATTATCTGTAGGTTGAGCCCGCAATTGGCAATGCTGCGGATTGTTTTTATGCGAAAACAGTTGAAAATTCAAAACAAGAAATAATAGAAACTACATTACGCATCGTTTTTTTCTTGCAATGTATAATAAAACAATTATGGAATTTGGTTTTTGTGATATGCACAATTATGAAGGTCTCGGTAAGTGTTATCAGCCTCGCCTACGACTCGACTGATAGCACTTACCTTGACCTTGATAATTCTGCATCTCACAAAAACCTCATCCAATAATTGCTTTTCTTATAATTAGTTGGGAAGTGTTTTAATTCAGCTATCTAGAAAGATATGAAAATTAGCCCTTAATTGTATAGGAAGGGCAATATTCCTGGATACACAGGTTGCGTTCAGTTTTATAACAATCGACCAGCTTGCCAGGATGATGCGGATGACCTAAGGAGCACAACACAGGGTACTTACAGGTATGGTCTGGTGTATATCTTTGCCTCTTCGTGTTTGTGAATCATGATTTGTCATTATTTAGATTAAATGCTATCGTGATTTTTGTGCACTAGCTAGTTAAGGCATGTAAACGGATGCAACATATACGTAGCATTGTTGATTCAACAATGTTGAACGAAGAGGTTAAATGAAATCAACGTTGATCCAACATCGATGTTATAGTATACCCAATAATACCACAGAAGGCTAAAAAAATTACCATCCAAGGCTTAAACGGATTAAGCATGTTGACTACAATATCCCTTTTAAACAGGCCTGCACAACCTCACTTTGTGCAGCCATGTTGTATCGAGTGATAAAACTCGAATTGACGGCAAGTGTTAAGAATTTTAAGTCCGATCCTGCCTGGTCCGATACAGCACCATCACGATTCACGAAGCTCACAAATGTCTTGTATTCAAAAAAATTTGAAAAGTATTAGTCTTAGGCTGATGAATTAAGAAAAGAAACTTTTGCGAATATGGTAAAACTGGTGCACGATGTATACAGATGGTTGAACATCTACTTCTTTTGAATTCTTTTTTGTGTATTCTTTAATTAATTTAGGTCACATTAATATTACATACTGGTAAACCATATAGTTTGATAAACTGCATAATGTATGATCACCACAACAGAAATTTATGCACTTCAAGTCTGGATTTTTTTTAAAACGGAGATATCTTTCTCCGTTTTCAAAAAAAATAGACTTGAAATCACCCCAAGTAAAATAGCCATGCATTTTTGGGCTATCTTATAAAAGATACTCTCTGGTGCAGACTGGACCCAGTCATCAACGTCATCGTTTTCGAAAACCTCCGTTATCACCCCTCCACACGTAAACGCGAAAACGGCGTTTTCAAAAGTATGCACTCTGGAGAGCGTTTTCGAAAACCTCCGTTTTCCGTTGCCGGAAACGCCGTTTACGTGTGGACGCAAGGCCAAAACGGAGAAAAAAACCTCCGTTTTCAAAAATATCCGCATACGTGTGGGCGGGGCCCAAGTTTCTTCCTCTCGAATTACAGTATTCGTTCTTGTTTACTGTCGGTGGAGCTAAGAGGTTGTTTATTGCTTCTCGGCTAATTTGTTGGATGTTGAATCGTCGCAAAATTCATATTATCATTGTTTAACCAATTCTAACGTTTTTAATTTGTAGACATCATGATGAAATACAATGTAATGACAGATCTCCATTCAAAAGATCTTCGTCGATGTCACGAATGGTAACCCTGACACACCCATTTAATCCTTTCAACAAAGTTTATTGACTTTGGCGTGATGTCTCATGTGTGTCCATCTATGTCGAGGCATTGTTAGTCTAGTTGGTGGTCTAGTTGCACTGATGTCCTTTCTACGCTAGTTGCCATATAATTGTCCTTAGCAAAAAAAGGCGGCATGTTGAATTAATTTCATCAGGATCTTTAGCGCAAATATTGTTACGTGACAAAGCTAACTAAAACATTGCCATGAAAAAAGCAACCTTGTCAAGCAGAAAACTTTTAATCACGTGTAGTTTGATGCTGTTTTGGTAAATAATTGTTCTGTCAAAGTCACTTTGGACCGTTTCAGTTTGCTAAGCATTCTGATGAAATCGAAAAGCCGCCATCTTTGTTGTTATGGATGATTACATCAGTGTAAAACGAATCATACACTAACCATTCTTTAAGTATATTTTGCTCTTTCCTTCAAAATTCAAACTTTGAAAGTTTTAAGTTTAAGAACGATTTTTTTGGATCAACTATACAAATTGAAGTATACTGGAAACTTCCTGAAGAGTTTTGCAAAGTTACATTTTTCACACAGGGAAAAACATACTCAAAGAAAGTAACGTTATGTTCTTTTAAACATTTCTGCCCTAGCTAATCCGTTAATAAAGATATCTGCTACACCAACAATTATTAGTAAAATTTCATTATTTTTCAATCATACATTATTTACATATAGTCATCATTGCATTGACATTCAGTGTCCAATCAATTCCAAAAAGTCCATGACCAACACTTTTACCACAGATGAGAGACTAAGAGATGTCCGACTGTCCCAAATTAAAATTGCGTAAGTCGATTTACCTGCAATTTCAATGGTGGCCATTAACCTAAAAAGTGCCCTACAGAAAGGCATTCACCCCCCTGAACTAATGATTTTGAAAAAGATACCGGGGAGTGACGGTCTCTGTTTAGGGCACTTGCTAGGTTAATGGCGGCCTCTTACGCCAAAATCAGTGGCTTGAAAACTATAATTCGGACATCTGTTAGTCTCTAATCTGTGCTTTTACAGTGTATCATAATGACTAAGGTATATCTTCACTTGTATAAATAAACAACTGTTTGGCCTGTTTTAGAAGTCACATGTTCGTCAACTATACTTCGTCGATTTAACGTAGAAAAACTTTATTTCTCCAGAATTCAAAGATCAAAAAGTTTAAGAGCTATATAGGTAAAACAATAACTCAGTAATTTAGCCGTGATGACAACCTTAAAAATTGCATGAATAAACCTATTAACCATGCTGAGAATGGCTTGATTACTCAGTTCGAAGAAGAACCGTTTTGAAAACTTAACGCTGGCTTTCATCACTCGCAGACAGACTGACTGCGATGCTCAGCGATTTAAAGATTACGACACGAGAATTGCAAACGCTACAAAAACGGTCTAAAATATGTGAAAACTGCTCGTCGTTTTGCTTCGTTGCTGCTTAAATACCAGGTTGATTTTCATGCCACGAGCTTTGACTGCCCTAATTCAGATTTGTAACGAATGATACGCAAATATGGTGAGCAAGCTTATTTCTGTGCCACCGATGAATAAATTTGTTTTATTAGATACCTGCAAGGCCTCTGATTCAATAAATCTCACAATCTTACTGAACAAATTGAAAACACAATTTGGTTTTTCCGTTATTGAATTTGATTGGTTTAAATCGTTTCTGAGTCATGAGCCCCTGAAAAGATTATTTGTGGAGCCCCACAAGGGCCAATTTAGGGAAGTTTGCTGTTTCTATGTTATTTTTACGACCTTCCGAATATACTTCGAAAAGCTATTCCTTGTTTATTTGCTGATGATACCTGAATGATTTCTTCCTCTAATGATTATAATGAGCTAGTGGATAAATTAAACTTCAACCTACAACATATTAGCGAATGGCTCGCCAGCAACAAATTGCAGCGCCATCCTGGCCCGTTAAATAAGAGTACATCATTCATTCTTACTTATAAAGTTCATGACTTTCCAATGTTCTTCAACAATAGACATCTTTGCAGAACTCGCACTTTTGATTGTCTTCGGGTATTAATGGTCAAAGATTGAAATGGAATAAGCATATCGAAAAGATGTTAGAAAGAGCTGGTATCGCAATGTTGAGAAGGGCCAAACACTTTATCTCAGTAAATTCACTTAAAATTATCTATAATGCCTTGATTCAGCCTTTTTTATTAGTGTTTCCTATACTATATGGGACAATTGTGGTAGCAATTGCTTAAAAAATTGCAGAAGTTTCAAAATCGTGCAGCAAGCATAACTGCGCTCGTAATTTAGGGAATTGATTCTGCTGACGTTCTTTAATCCCTTGGTTGGGAAACTCTGGAAAGTAGAAGGCAGAAGACGAAGTCTAATCTTCTGTACAAAATTTTAAATGATTAGATTGCTCCCAAATTGAAACAGTCATTGATTGAGAGTAGCATGACGGAGGCATACATACTGTTCCTTGCGATTTATCTGTCCAAAAACCGAGAGAAGAACTGTTATAAAAATTCAAATACAGCGGGCAA
Organism: Phenganax subtilis; assembly: GCA_025434845.1. Taxonomy (NCBI): domain Eukaryota; kingdom Metazoa; phylum Cnidaria; class Anthozoa; order Malacalcyonacea; family Clavulariidae; genus Phenganax; species Phenganax subtilis. The sequence continues at coordinate 6,577 of JAOBYK011261970.1, read as the reverse complement.
AGCTTTAGAACAGCCTTTCTGGGAAAGCAAAAGAGGTACGTACGATCTATCTACACATTTAAAGAATTGTTTATCGTTAATAGCATTAGTACTAATATTTGTGTCACAACTCCGCCTGTATTCCTGTGCAGCTATTCTTTTCTTCTTATGCTCCTGTAAATATTTTGTACATTTTAGTTGTTCTTAATTACTTTTTTTTTCTTCTTTTCATGTAAATACTTCGTTTATTAGTACGACGAATCACATGAAACCAACTCATGTAGATGAAACAAATTTTACATTGCTTCCGTAATATTGTCTCTTTGAAGACAATGAATATAATTCATATTAAGCTGAAAGATACGGACCATTGTTCTCAAAAAGACTTTTCATTTAATTTTGAGCTATTTAGATGACATGATTCATTGTATGGGTTGAGTTCATCGTTTCCTTGCTTTATCATGAATACAAACAAATTTTAAGTGCATTCGGTTGAATACACACTTGAAACGGTGAGGTCTACCGAAATGCGTAGAGTTTTTAAAAACGTTTTTCTAAGATCTTAAATCTTAGTAAACGCAAGTAAAGCCAGTTTTTATCTTTTGCAGGCAAAGTGCATCGAAACGTACAATTATTTTCGTTTTGCAATAATATATAGTCTCTAACAATCGACCACTGCATGTACTTACTCAAAATGCTGAACTTAGAATCTGAGCAAACTTCAGCACAAGACCTGTTGGTTAAGAAATGTTCCCGATTCACCGAATCACAATTAAGTGACTGTGAAGAGCTACGTTTTCTATAAACTTGCAATTGTTTTCTCAGAGGCCCAATTTTCTTAAGGCACATCTAGACGATGCAATTTTTGCTTACGATTGTTGCATGCAACTTGCTGACGGCATCTCTGCGACTTTGTGCCGTCTATCTAGACGGCACAAATTTTTTATGCGACCATGCGACTTTTCTAACTTTTCTTCTTCTTTATTGACTTTGTTTTGAACGCACTTTGCACAGGAGGCGCACAAATTTCGCTTTCTCTCATTTCACTGTTGATGTCGGCCACTTTGAATTATTTTTTCATCAAAAATTGTACGAAAGTCGCAGGATTTTAAAACAAGTTTTAAATTTTTTACGACTTATTGGTGTTGCACACCACTGTCGTACGCAAGTTGTAGAGCTATCTACACGGCACGATTCGTGTCGCAGGGATGGCGTCAGCAAGTTGCATGCAACAATCGTAAGCAAAAATTGCATCGTCTAGATGGGCCTTTACGCATGGTATCTGGTAAATGTAGTTCCGTCGCCAAATTTTTGACTTGTTCTGACCACATATATAAGAACTGCACATACATTTGTAGTGATAAATACCATGGCTTGATGAAAAAGAAGAGAGAGATTCTTCAGGTGCATGTGGCAAGATAGATCCAGTTGAAGAAGCACATCGGAAATTAGGAGCAAATGAAGTTTTCTCAATTGCTATTTTTATAGCACTTGCAAAGTAAGACTCTGAAATTTGTCCCAGACAGGGACGCCTCATGTAAACTGTGCATTTTTCAGATCCAATAAACTCATTTTTCACTTAGCTACTTTAGCGAATATATCGTTAGCCTGTTTTACAATACATTGAGACCTGTTTTGTATCTCTTTGTTTTGGAGGAATGAAGATATTTACCACCTAAATACATCTAGAAAAACTTTTCATAACTTCAGATTTTAATAAACTCTCGTTTGGTGTCGAAAAATTTCGTACGCGAGCTGGCTTATTGCCGCACTAGATCTTGCCGCGTAAACACTTGATCAACGTATCTCCACCAGCTGAACCTGCTGAGAAATATAGGCTTGTTCAATATTTATAAGAATGGCACTTGACATTATCTTTATAGTTTACGTATTAAACAATATTTTAAATATTTGAGAGTGTACTGCCTGCACTAAGACCTTCAACTACTAAGCGGAAGAGCGAAAAATTGTTCATCCAACAATGTTGGACGAAACGTGTAAGTAGAAGCAAACTTCATTCACCATCGATGCAAATACTATCCAATGTCATGAACGAGTAAAACAATATTCAGCCCGGTATTTATATAAACGGATTTAAAATCTGGAACACAAAACTTTAATCTTAGTCTAACATTTTGCATTCGTTTAGACATTCAATTACTCAAAAAACTTGTGGTTAACTTGAAGTTTGCTGTTACGAAAGATTATAGACATCTTGTTTTTCTTGTGTGAAGGCCTTTGCAACCGACGGGATCTTGGAATGCTAATTATCAATGTCACACTATGATAATAATGAAAAAACAAACGGCATTTTAAAGACTCCTGGCGCTACATACTGGAGTAATAAAATCCTCCGCTCACAATGCAATTACTCCTTGCTTGTTTTAAGTTCATATACCATTGGTTAAGAATCGAAATAACTCTGGCAAGATGAGTTTGCCAAAGTCTTGTGTCTATGACTAATTTCTTGGGTAAAAAAGTTCTTAAAATTCTTCAGTCTATATGATAAAAGTCTACGAAAAAGTCTTGGGACCAAATCGTCTAATTCTAATATTGCTTATATGTCCCCTGCTCCCCCTGCTACAAGAACTACAAAATAAAAACCTCAGTTTCTTTCTTCGTAATTTGTCATTGATTGTAATCATACAGCATAAACAAGTATATCACTTCGAAAGATTGATACAGATTAATAGCGTTTAGAACTAACCCATTAGCCGATGGTCCATAATTATTTTCAAAATAATTAACTGTTTAATAGCCGCTATGTAATCGTTCTAACTAGATTCGGGGCTAATACTGATCCTCAGAATGAAATCTCACTATCTCAAACATGAAGATAGATATATGCCCTTCTTCGTCAGAAAACTTTTATGTGCACACTACCTGCTGTTTTCTAAAATAATAAACTTAGTTATGCATATAAATAATATTGAGCAACCCATGGCGATCGATCGATATTGACTGATTCAATGTTCGCTTATTGATGCCAAGATAAGACCTCTATAGATACTATATCAGCCTCGATTCTCATTACGATTACATAGCAGATACTATAGCTTAGTAAACCGTTATGCATGTACTCAAAATGATAATGGGTCCATCGAACTATTATATTCCATGTTACTTCTCTGCAAAATCGTTCGAAGCGAAAAATTCCCCACGCAAGAAAATAAGTGCATGGCAAACTGAGTTTTCTTGTTTTGTAGTTTTCATAGTAGCAAGGGAGGCGCAAAGTGAAGTTAGCAATTCAAAAATCAAGCCATTTCGTTGCAAGATTTTTTTAAAGACTTATGGCTTTTATGGACACTTCAACTAAAAACTTCAAACGTAGACTCATTGACTTTCATGCGGCAAACTCATGATGCGAAAGAATGTATTCTAAACCAATTTAATACGAGTTTTTGGGAAATTCCAGTCCCAAAACAAATCTGGCTAGTAATAAAATTATACTTAGAACAGTTTGTTCCTGAAGTAACTTAGGTCAAATCGTTTTATAGTAAAGGAGAGATTGCTCGAAAAAGTGTGCAATTATTGCAAATACATTAGTCAGGTTTTGTGAAATATATTAGCATGTAGAAATATTTAGGTTCACTTACTTACCTATACTCTATAATAATACTTGCCAATAAGATAATACTTATCTATGATGATACTTACCTACTTATCTATAATAAAACTTATCTATGCGATATAAAAAACACATTCTGCAACCCACATGACAATCGATCGATATCGAGTCCATGGCAATCGATCGATAATGACTGCTTCAATGTTCGCTTATAAATGCCAAGGTAACAAAGCGCTTATTTGCATAAACAGCGACTATAAAATAATGAGTGCGTGAAGACTGCAGATCAATAACAACCAGAGAAGCCCTGAAAAGGACAAGTGTCTTGAAAAAGTAAGAAGTTAATAATGAAGAGAGTACATTTTCTACTCTCATTTTACCTGTTTTTCGCAAGTGTTTATACATTACCGATGCGAGAACAAAGCCATGGAAGTTCCGTTGATGAATCGTCAGAAATTGATAATGAGAAAATTTTACGTCATGCGAATGACAACGCTGAAAATGCCTTAAAGCGAAGGTTAGAGTCTTTTAAGTTCAAACTGTGGGATGTCTAAAGAGGCAATATGACTTTCATCGTACATTGACGACCGTACCTAAATTTATACACTTTATGCTTTAATTATATTTTCGCCTTTATAAGCAAGTTGTAGCATATTATACTACTTGTAGCTTAAATCAGTATGATCGAAAGCCCTTTTTTACTAAAGTAGTTAGATCATGCTAAAATCAGCGAATAGATCCTGAAATGGCGGATTCAGTGAACAATGTGAAATGATCTTTCTCATCAATTCAATATGGTTAACACATTTTCAACATAAAAACTACAAGAGGCCTATTAGTGTACCTACTATCCAATTAATGGACGATGATTGTTTACTTTTTGTATTTACTCAGCATGGCCATAGAGCAGGTACCTGATTTTACTGTTACGCCTGTGAAGTTGATACAGGTAGAGAATGATTTAGTTTTTTTTTCTTTTTATTCAAGTGACAAAAATGAAGTTGTTGCTACCCTTCAGAAGCCTTTTACTTGGAATCTCGTTCCAGAACAGAATACAATCCCCCCTCACTCACGTCTCCTACCTCTCCCCCCACCAGTGCCGGAACTTGTTCTGGTAGAGGAGGTTGTGATTCAGGCTTTCAAAAATATACGTTGGCTTGCTGAGTACTACGTTCGAGAAATGATGAATGTACTGTTCCTCACAATTTATTAAAACGAAACTGACTCATGCATTTTTAATCTCAGCGAAATATACTGTACCGCGTCACTGATTTCTCTAGTCGGGCTACAATGCACTAAGACCATTTTCCACTACGACTGTTTTGGCCGCGCTGGCGGAGCGCACAGTTTTGAACATGCTCTGTTGTTGCCTGCTGGTGCTTGGTCTCGTTTGCACGCCAGGAAACTTAAAAGTATTTCAAGTTTCTCCGCGTGTACGCGAGATCAAGTGTCGACAGTCAACAACACAGCATGTTTAAAACTGTGCGCTCTGCCTGCGCGGGAAAAACGGCCGTAATGGAAAATAGCCTTAAGTAGCGGGATGCCAAGAGAGGGGTGGATTCAGGGAGGATTAAGTTACCATCGGCCTCCACAACGTTTAGACCGTCCTCTTTTATTTAGAATGTTCTGAGTGATAGATTTGCGTCGAGTTCAGACCATTAAACTAAAGTAGACGCAAGGCCACCTGCATATACAATCACCTATGATCAAATGAAGCCGAAAATAACCTCAAAGTCTTTATATAGCGTTAAAAAGTGGCGTTGTTGGAACAAAAACTGTCTGTATTTGTTGTACAGTCTTGCTTTTACTGCTTTTTTCACTGAGTGATAGTATTTGTTCCACAAACACTTGACGCACAGGATTTTACTAGCTGCATCGATCTCTGAATAAAGATATTTCTTCAGTTTTATTATACAACTAATGAATCCAAAGACTTAGGACACTTTATGTACGGGTCAAAGACATACACTGATCGTATGAAGTCCAAAAGCTGCAAAAGTGATCGTTCCCATTGGAATGAAAAAAAAACGAAGAGAATTTCGCCATGTTGGATGAAGTTTTAATTGCAAACAAATTCTTTATGAGATTCTATCCTGCTCAAATTCGTCTAACATGGCGCCGATAATTTAAGGCGAAACCACGTATGTCGATTTTTATATCAAAAACTGAATTGGCAAGGTTGCCAGAAAACAATATTTCTCGCGTTTCATGTTGCTTATGGAAGACTAGCTATTCAATAAGAAGTGTTGTCATAATCTTCTATTATTGTCTTATGATTTTCTAGGCGCTGTACAAGACTCCAGGCAATACATAGTGGTGTACTACTCAACTTTTCTGGCTTTAAAGATGAACTTACAAAAGAGAAATAAGTCTAATAATATTGTAGAGTATACATAATGCAGTGTACCATATACACTAAATACCTTAGTTTTAAGCAATAAAGTGTAGTACTTATTCAACAAGACCAGTTTATTAGTCTGTAGACATCACACGTCAATAATTTGGCGTTTAAACGAAAGCCTCATGGAAATGAAGATAAAACTTGACGAGAGGTAATAGTCACAGAGCTTTGATTATTTATTTTCAAAATGCTTTCCCAAAGGTGTCAAGTGTTGTTACGTTAGCCATAACTTAATCAAAAGACTCGTAGAATCTTCTTCTTGTTGATGTAAAGCTAGTAATAGCTTCTGGAATTGTTTTTCATTGAAAACTATCGCCAGCTGGATGTTACCCGACTGTTCTTTGGGGATAAACTATATATACTTTTCGAGGACCTAAAAACGTTCCCAGGATCCTTTAATACTTGCCGCGAACTCAAAATAATTTTCACTCTTTTATTTTACGCTTGATTTACGCTGCCAGTTGGAGCAAGGAAATTGGTACACTGCCCACTCCCTAAACCAAGAATGAGATAAACTAAATAATAATAATAATAATAAAATCTATTTCTATGGCGCCATTTCCTTAAGCTCAATGGCGCTTTACAGTATTTTAGAATCTAAAAGTTATTATATTTACATGCATTAAGTT
>JAOBYK011260859.1:0-21667 GCA_025434845.1 Phenganax subtilis | reverse complement strand
CGTGGCAGGCGCAGCACTTTGTGAATCTCGATGTGCAGATTTCGTGGCAGGCGCAGCACTTTGTGAATCTCGATGTGCAGATCTCGTGGCAGGCGCAGCACTTTGTGAAGCTGGATGTGCAGATTTCGTGGCAGGCGCAGTACTTTGTGAACCTCGATGTGCAGAGTTCGTGGCAGGCGCAGTACTTTGTGAACCTCGATGTGCAGATTTCGTGGCAGGCGCGGTACATTGTGAACTTCGAAATGCTCCTATGTACTCGCCTATGTGCTCTCAGATTTGTGCTTGTATGTGCTCTCACATTTGTGCTCTCAGATGTGTGCTCTCATGTGCTCTCATATGTGCTCCCATATGCTCTCATATGTGTGCTCGTGAATCTCGATGTGCAGATGTTCTTGAAGGGTTTTGAATTTCAATGAACTTGCCGTTTTGGAAGTTGTTGGCTCGACCACCACCGTCAGCGCCACCTTCACCACCACCAGTACCATGACCAGCACCACTACCTCCACCGCCACCACTTTTATAGATATTAGGACAAACCACCTGGCCAGCCATGGCCGCCGTCACCTTCGCAGTTTTACTGGGTGCTGTATCCGCGTCTGTGCGTAGTGACTTGGAGCATCTGGGGTCGTGCGTTGTCACTGATGCGCTTGTGGTTGCACAGTGCAAGGCCTTGTTGCAGGGTCTCAATTCCAACACAAAGGGCCTTCGTGAAGCCTGCCAGACTGCAGATATCCGTGGAAAACGAAATGGAATGCGTTTGAACCAGGAGGAACTCCGGGAACTCGTCAAGACAAAGCTTTTGAATTTGTTGCCACCCGTGAAGTTTCAAGCGTTGCTCCAATATGCATCGTTGGAGACGCACGTTGAGCTTCGTTCCTTTGGTGACGTCTTTGTGGCAGCGCAGGAAGCTGGAAGGATCAAAGAACTCTTGCTTGTTTTGGGGCCTGGTGAGACCAGCCAATCAAGATGCAGGGCTGTTTTCCGTGATTGGGGCGTGGCGCGGCGCGTTGCCGGTAGAGGTACCGAGCGCTCGGTCGATGCAGCAAAGTCAGAACTGATGGGTGTATGTATACGTTTTTTGAAAGAATGCGAACACACTCCCGATGGGCGTGCTGCATCCTTGTCTGGGCCACCCGACCGGGGGCCAACCAGTCTCGCGGAGGCCGTGGCGTTGCTGCAGTGCAATCGTGCTGTGCCTCTCAAGCGCGCAGTGGGCAAGAGACAGGCTTTGTCTGTGGCGCCTGTCGAGCTCAGCCAATTGTTGGAAGGGTTGCACAGTGGGACAGTGACGAAGAAAGAGCAGGTTCCTTCTATGTTAGTGGCCGGTTGCAAGGCACACAGGAAGCATGCTGGTCGGGTTGTCCGCCCGGAGCCGGAGTTTGCCACGCGAGAGGCACACCGAGGAGCTGTGGAGCGTTTCCGAAGCCATTTGCAGCTTGATCCGCAATGTTGGAGTGCCTGTGCAGTGGTGAACATGCGGACTCCCCAGAGTCTGGATGCCTTTGTGTGCACTTTGAAGGATCCCTTACACAGAACAGCCACGCCCTTTGCGAAAGACTTTCGCGATGTGCACATCCCGTCCAACTGGGATGGACAGCACGTGCTTCGACGCATGGCAGCCATGGAGTTGCAGAATGCGTCTGCGGTTGCGCGGCGAGAGGCATTGCCACTTTTGGATGGACCTTTGGTGGCGGAGATCATGGCGCTGCGAGGTGACGTAGATGGCCGCAAACCAGTGGAGAGTTTTGATTTGTTGGTCGCAGCTTTGAAAGATGCGCAATGCAGCATGCCTGACCAACCGGCCTGGTTTCAGAGTGCCTGGGGTGTGAAAGAGCCGGAGCAACTACATGCCCTTGCGCAAGACTTTGATACATTTCTGACGAAGCATGACCTTCGGGATCTGTGGACGGAGGCATCTTTGGGTACTGCTATGGTGTGGGTGGGCTGGTTTGGCATATTGCAGCATCGGGATCAAAGAAAGGCAAAGGTAGAGGAATGGGTCTCGGAAAGCCGTGGTCTGTTCAAAAGTCCGCCTGCCCAGTATGTATTGTCAACTCGAATGGATACCTATGCTTTCCCACCGTTTTTCAAAACCGATGCAGAGTCCATGTATGGTGTGGCAGGTGGAGCAGAGTTGCCAAAAGGGTTGTTGCCTATTTTGACAGCTCCTCGAGTGTGTGAACTGTGTGGAGATGGATTTGTGAATTGGACAGATCTGTCTGCGCACGTGGACCAGGCGCATGTGAACTGGGCAGAGTACCGTAAGCGCGTCTTTTGGCATGCGCAGCATGAGGAAGCTGCTCCTTGTCATGGTTTGCCCATGTCTTGGGCCCGCAAAAGACGCATCCTTGGAAACGCAACCGCCCAACTGGTCAGCGTAGCCAGCCAACCGTTAGGGGATGAGTCTGTTTCAGCAGCAGTGAGAACTGCAGAGCCTCGAGCCCCCGAGCGCGAACCTCGTGCCATGGTGGGATGCGCTGTGTGCGCAACGAAGGAATGGACCGAGCGGATGCGCCGGTGCTACATGTTTCGCACTTTGCCTTTGGGGAAAGAGGTGCGGGAGGAGATGGACGAGGAGGAAGCAGCTGAGGCTCAAGCTGGTTCGGCAGATGAGCAGGCGGGTCGTCGGCGGAGCAACTTGCTTCGAGATAAGCACGGTCTGTATTATTTTGGACCAGCCGAAGAAATTCAACAGCTTTTGGGAGTGGACAAATACGCAGAGCGGTGGCCGAAGATTCCAGTTGCCGAACTACACGCAAGTTCGGTGCAACATCCGGATCGCCCTGGCTACCGGTGGCTGTTGCACACACGCAGGGTACCTTTGCGGAAAAAGGCAGAGTCTGCGGTTGCGCGCGCAGAGGCTAGCGTCGCGGATGCGCACGCGGAAGGTGAAGCTGCGGTTGCGCGCGAGGATGGTTCCCGGGATACAGCTGTGGAAGGGCATCCGCCTTGCGCTGGCATCGGGGACAGTAACGGCACGGTGTTCCTTTGTCGGTGGTGTTGTCACAGCTTGTGTCACCGGAAACCCACGCTTCCCAAGCGAGCGCTTGCCAATGACCTGTGGGGAGGCCGCGAGCATCCGCTTTACCAGAAGCTTCGGGACTTGCCGGCTGCACGGATGCTTCTTGGACAAGCTCGGGTACTTTACAGGAAGGTGGTGTTGAACCACAAGCATGGAAGAGATGCGTGTGAGTTGCAACATGGCTTGCAAGGCAATACCACTTTCATAGCGCAGCCGCGAACTTCAGCCGTGGGGAAGTCCTTGCCGCCTTGCATGGAGGACGTGGGTCAACAGTTGCAGGTTATTTTTTCTGTATCCCGCACCGACGTAGCCAGAGCGAAACCACTGTTGGTGCCACGTTCCCTTTACCTCGAATGCGCTCGTCTTCGACAACAGCTTTGTCCGTTGTTTCATGAGGTGGAAATCGATGTAGCACGAGCACAGGTTGACCTGAAGGAGGATGAGGCGCCCCCGGGAATTGTATCTGCTGCTGTGCGCATGGAGGAAGCCAACATGTTTCGACCGAATTTGACAGGTCCGGCTAGCTCGCGAGCAGCGGACACGGCAGCGAGGTCGCGGGAAGATGAAATTGTAGAAGCTGACTTGTTGGATGAAGAGCCGGAAAAGTTGGATGCAGAGGCAGAGGGTGAAGAGTCCTGTGCGGCTGCGCAAGGAGAAGCGGGGAAAGCTCCGGTGGAAGAAGCAGAGAACCTCATTGGACTTGATGAGGCCGCGGACAACGATCCTCTGCAGCATTACGTCGTCCTACAGGAGCAAATTCGACGTATACAGGAGGACCAAGCTCGCATTCAGAGGAAGGAAGAGAAGGCAGAGGCCGCACAAGGTGATGCTCAAGTGGTTGCTGGCATGGAACTGACTGCGGCTCGAGAAGCCTGTCGAGGACACGCTTTAGAACTGCGGGAAGTGTGTCGTAGATTGGCCGACAGACATGAACAGAGCATTGAAGCGGAACTGCAACTTCTGGAAGGACCGCGGACGCCGGATGCCAATGTGTTGGAAGTGCGGGCGGGACAGCTCCTGTCCATGTTCCTTCCCGAGTCTTGGTGTTTGGCTTTCACGGAATTTTTCTTCGGAGATTGCTTACCTTTTGATCAACGCAGACCTGTGCGGATTGCGCCAAGAGCGCTCATGGCATGTCTTTTGAAAAGAGAAGAGTTGGAATATCACCTTGCAACAGACGCCGTTCCATATGCGGCGCGGCCAACGTCCAGGTGGGACAACGCGGAGGTGACAGCCATGTTTGCGGATACCGTGCGACGTCAAAGCTTGCTTCTCGCTACAAAAATGACGTTTCTCAGTCACAAGTCTTTTCAGTTAGACCTGCAAGCAATCGCAAAGGCAAAGGCCGAGGATTTCCAGGCTCTGCAACGATATTCCACGCTGGGTCAGGCTTATGCGAGTGCTGGCAACAGGGATGGACCAGCCATGAAAGCGCTGAAGCATCTGCTGACCAGCACTGCTGTAGTCCCATTGACAGAAGGGAACAAAATGAAACTACGCCATTTCGGACATGCGATGGACATGACCTTCGGCCCGCTCAAATTATTTTTGACATGTAATTTCGCTGATACCTACATGCCTTTGACCATGACAGTGTTCGACCCAAGCAATATGGAAAGACTGTGCGAGACTCAGTGGGATCTCTTGGCAGAACGACCTCTTTTGCCTGCTTTACAGCACATGCATCGGGTCGTGGCCAGATCGCCAGTGACGCAGGCCCGAGTGTTTTTGCTTATGGAAGAAATCATTCTGACACAGATCCTCGGCGTGCACTCAGCATACATCGGGCAACATTGTTTCGATGATCCTGACATGCCGTCGCGGTTGCGCGTGGCAAAAGATGACCATATGGCGTCCAATGCCTCTCTCGGCGTTGCCGATTTTGTAGAAAGTTTGTTGATGCCGTTGGAGGCGCAGGGCCGTGGCTTTGCTCATGGACACAAAAAGGTCATTAGTCTGCCCAATGATTCTGCCGCCAAACTGCAGACATTGTTTGCAAAGGATGGCCTCGCAATGCAAGCAGCCGTGAAACAGATGCGACAACAGATTGTGGACGCTGTGAGTGTGGTGCAGTATGACACAGCAACGCTTCCTGCTCAACAACTTGGCGTCGCAGTTCCACCAGAACCTTTCTCGCGACAACAGCAAAGACACAGCCGCTTAGATGGAGGCCGATGAGGGAGTTCATGATGCATGTGTCCTTCAGTTCAATGTGTTTGTAATGGATTCTTTTACATGACGTAAGCTGGACAAGGGATACATGAAGAGATGTAGATTGTGTGACGAGGTTTAACTATTCTGATGGTTTTGCAGATCACCATAATAGTATACGAGCAACCAACGCTTGTATGCATTGTGCATCGGCTGTCTTGGCCGTTGTGCAGGCGTAGAAGAGTCCGGCGATCATCGGATGCTTTTGGAGGTGACGGAAAGCGAACCGCCTGGACATATTGCGTTGGAAAAAGAAAAAGCTTCGCAAGAGCAGCGACCACCAAGACATGGTTACAAGGATGTACCGTTGACGGGCTGTCATCAATCTGTCATGCCTCTCTATCGCTTGCCGGGTGCTTTTGGAACTATATGCGAGCCAGATGACCGGGGACTTTTCCGAGAGCCGCCGGCTGCGGTTGCGCGCCCAAGCAAGGACCATCTGCTGTTGCGATCAGATGCGCAGCCGTGGGTTTTGGACGGTTGTCGTCGGGTCGTTGGTTTGCGGTTACCTACTGGACGTGTTGCGCAGTGGGAAGATACGTGTGCAGATGCAGAAGCTTGGGCAAGGGCATTTGGAAAAGATGTTCGAGGTCTCTTTTGTCAAAACCATGACCACAACTGTGTCGCGACCTGTGCAAAATATGCTGCAAAACACATGGGAGATGAGACAGGCGCACCTCGGAAAACGAAGGCTTTGGATCCTCGCTCCTATTGTCGGTTTTTGTTTGTTCGTGTCGTGGAGCTGAAGGTCGGGGACAAGCTGAAGCGTTTACTGCGACGAGGGAAAGAATTGGTTCGGAAAGCGAGTGTGTTTTACAGCAATACTCGCAATGAATACGGACGCGTGCAAGTAGTTCGCAGACACCCCTTCAGATCCACTTCCAATGACCTGTGTCAAGCTTTTGCACGTTGTAATGTGGATTTGCAACGAAATGATCGTGTCGTACCAAGTGAGGCGCCGGAGTTCAGCCTAGTCGATTTGAAGCCTGTGCAGTTCTTCTATGGACACGCTCGATTGTCTGCGGATGCGCGGCATATCCTCGCATGTTTGGCAGAAGGGGTGCGAAGCTCGCACGTGTGCGATTTCTACATGACCAAATATCTCGCCAAGGGTCAGCAAGTTCTTGCAAGTGCCATTACTCCTGTTCTGCACGGCTTGGAACGTTTGGATGCAGAGATTGCAGCAGGGAAAAAGATCTTGGGCACCACCGAGGACCTAGCGCGTGCCAAATTGCGGCGGATTTTGTTTAGCGCCAACCGCTCTCATTGGTTTTCCTCTTGTGAGCTTGCAATCTTCGTCCTGACTGGTGGGCACAGCGTTGCCACACACATCGACCGTCCTTTGTTTTTGAGCAAGGTTTTTTACTTGCTGGAAGAAGGCAAACGCCTGTGGAACGGAGCACTGGCCGGCGATTTCGTGCAAGAGGCGGCTCGTCCAGCTGATGTGGACGTGGTACATGTGGTTCCATTGCCGAGAGAATCTACCAAACGTTCTGCGGAGCGCAGTTCCTTGGAACAGGACGGTTGTCACTCCGAAGACAAGAAACGACGGATTTCCGAGTCGAGGTCTACAGCCGCAAGTGGTGAACATGTTGAAGGAGATGGTGCGGTTGCGGTGGATGCATCATGTCTTGAAGTTGCGAAGACTGGAGATGAAGCATGTGTGGGTGCACCGTGTTGTGAGCGCGTGGACATGGAGCCGGAACAACCTGGTGTTCGGATGTTTCGCGCCACTGCTTCAACCTTCGATGATTGGCTGCATCGTGGATTCTTCCTACAAGATTTGAATTTTCACAGTTATGTCGCGTATATTGAAATCGTTCCTCGCCAACAGGGTAAGTTGGGCGATTGTTTCCTCTTTGATGAGCATTATCTGAAAGCAAAAACCTACTGGCAGCGGTTGGCTCCTCGTATGGCCGTGCCACGCGTGGTAGGCGCAGCTTGCAGTCGCACGGACGTAGGGAATGGTGAAGAAAACGCTCGCTACAAGTTGACCCTGTTTGGATTGATGCGTTGTCCCGGAGTGGGTGCCTGTGCTGACCCTGTGAGTTTGGCTGCAGCCTATGTGTGTAGCCAGCAGACTCAGGATATTCGATTCTCTCCTGCTTGGCGTCTTCGACGCGCGGAAGTGGAAGTTTTGGCCACTGAAGCTGATCGGAAAATTCGCATAGCGAAGAAGTTACCCACACTGGCAGATACCACGACGTTTCGCTGTCTGGAAGGTAAAGGTTTCACTTGGTGTCACATTTTGGTTTCCCAAGCTCTGTACCATGGACATAACAAACATGTCTGCGTCGGAACGCAAAATTTCCAGAAGCTTGTAGTCTGTATTTCTGCTTATTTGGCACCAGTCGCGGATACATTCGCGGCGGAACAGTTACATCTGGCTGAGTTTGTTGCGCATAGAACACGGGACATGGTGTTCCGCTTGGACATGCATACAGAAGCTCGAAACACTGCCATTCAGATAGCCAAGGACAAGACGACCGCGAGTGTCGAAGATGATACCGCATCTGTTCGTTCGGATGATCAACAGATCATGGTCGAGATCGAAAATGTCGGTGGTGAACCCGACGCTGTCGAAGATGACCGAGTGGGTGAAGCGAACGTGGAGCGACCCATGGCAGGAGGCATTGAACTCATGACGCTCCTGCCGCAGGACTGCTATGTCTCAAACTCTTATTCTTTTTTACCTCTTCGGGTTTGTTGGTTGCTATGTTATGATGTCTTGTCTGTGTCCATGGCTTGATCGATATATTATAAGCGTCCAATGGTTCCTCTGTCGTGAATAAATTGCGTATAGTTTCATGTAGACACTGATGCGTATACATCAATATATGTACAGAGAGAGAGGTCATGAGACATGAGATGCACATGACGTGGTCTTCAGAAGGAACAGCATGACAATGGTATATGTTACCCACATCGCTTATTCATCTGTAGGATCCAGATGCCGTGCGAGCACATCTGCTGCATGTCTCAGAGTTGGAATCCGCAAAGCAGCGTGGCACCCGGACTTCGGATGCAGTGCGCTTCATGTTGGAAGTGGAGAAAGCATTGAACACAAAAGTGGCACTTTGCCATGAACACTTTCCCGTGGAGGACTCTGGAGGATGGATGCCACAAGCGTCCGTTGAGCTTTTGTTGTCTGCTCAGCAACAACGTGTGGAGTTCTATCGCAAAATGGATTCAGCAGATGACGCAGCGGAGGAGGCGACCGTTGCGGTTGCACACGCAGAAGAAGAAGCGGTTGTGCGCTTGGTGGCGGCGGATCTGCGACTGCGCGGTCCGGCGGCGGTGGCGAAAGTGTTGGCCGACAGAGCCACTTTGAACCGCGATCAACTTGGCTTCGTCGCCATTGTTGCAAAAATTCTGCAAGATGCCTTTGAATCACTTCCGCCAAGTGGCGATGGTATGCTCGCCAAGGATCGTGTTCTGTTGCGATGTCTGCTGGTTGGAGGCGGTGGATGTGGGAAGACTCGGATCATCAACATGGTTTTAAGACCGTTGTTTGAAGCAGTCTTTGGTGATGGTTCCATGCAAGCGCAGGCGCCTTCGAACAAAGCCGCTCGTCAGATTCATGGCCGAACCATGCACAGCGCAAACAAGCTGCGCAAAGATTCATCTTTGCGGACCGTGCATTTGCGTGTTTCCGCAGAGACACGGAAGGCTTTGGAATGCAACACTGTCCCGCTGGCTGCCATCGTCATCGATGAATTCTCTCAATGCATTGGTCAGATGCTGCATGCGGATGCGCTGCGGAAGTCTTATGGTCGGCAAAGGGCCCTGGGGCTGGAGCTTCATCGTTATGCGGAATTGGACGAGAGCTGGGGGCGTATGCCGGTGGTCGTCATTTCTGGGGATGAACTGCAATTACCTCCTGTTCCTTTTTCGCATTCCTTGCTTGCCAGTGTGGATGGAACCAGCGATGAACATAAAGCCGGCGTGCATCTCTTCGGTCAATTCCGTTATGTGTACCGCCTGCAGACGGCCATGCGTTTCCAGGATCCAGTTTTGGAATGTATCCTGAGGAAAATGCGAACTCCGGGTGGTGCGTTGTTGACGCAGAGCGAATGGCAGGCGTTGGTGAATACCAACATCAGTGGATCCGGCGACAGCGCTCGCTTGTCCGGCACTGAGCATTTTTTCCAAGCTTGCTACACTTGGTCTGTGGTTAGCATGGCCTATACCATTCGCAGTTTTGAATCAGCAAAAGCAGCGGGCAAGACCTTGTATGCCACTCGTGCTGTTGACATGATCCAAAATCTGCAGGCCGACAAAGCTGCTGCTATCGCCCGGGCTGTGGTTGCGCACCCAAACATGAACGAGACCGGACGGCTTCCTCACTATGGTCTCTATCACGTTGGTATGGAAGTGCGCTTCACTCAGACAGTCGCTGCTCCTCATGTGGTGGTAGATACAATTGGAATCATTCGGGGTTTTGCGTTTGCTTCGGAGGATCGGAGTCGCACTGATTTGCATGCATCTTTCGTCGTTTTGCGACGCTTTCCGGAAGCTATTTATGTGGAGCTGCAAGATGTGCCGCAGAAATTTCTGCCCGATGAAGCCTGTCTTGAACATACACCGCACATGGACGCCGAGTGTGCTGCATGCTTGCGGATGCGTGGCGTGTTTTTGGTGCGACCATTTACGAATCAACAAGGTTGGTCGCTGAAAGTGACGATCCCTGGATCCCTTGCTACTGGTACAGAAGAAGAGATCTCTGTCAAGATTCGTAGGACGCAGATTCCGTTGGTGACTGTGAAAGCCAGTACTTTGCATGTGTTGCAAGGTACAACGACAGATCCTGGTTTGATCTTTCATTGGCGCTTCCCTCGTCGACTCCAAGCAGACATGAGGTGGTTGGCTGCATATGTGGCCTTGTCACGTGTGCGCTCCTTGGATCGTCTGCGATCTGTCGGTCTCGACAATAAGATTCGTGCCATCTTGGAACAAGGACCTCCAAATACTTTGCCTGCCAGATTCCATGTTTTGTTCTCGGACAAAGAATCCGAGACACAAACCTTCGCAAAGGAATGTCTCAGACTTCTTCGATGGTGACCCTCATGTCACCAGATCACCTCCAGTACCTGAAGCAAAGAGAGGAAAAGTAATCAAAAGAAATACTTCGCTTCGGTGTCGCCTTGGCTACAGTGGTTTCTTGGCTTCTACTCTACCTTTACTAGCTACAGGTAGTAGCTGTCATGAGAGCATTTGTGACTCTAGCTTTGTTACTTCTCTGACCTTCTTGTCTACTGAGATCGAGGTCTGCAACCTTTTCTGCATCGGGTTCATGTCCTTTTGATGGAGTTCGACTCGGATGTTGGTTTTGTGGCTCAATTTCTAATGCATCGCATAGGGACGCTGTGTTCTATGCATGGCTTGAACCTGTGTGAGTCCCACAAGTGTTGACTCTTATGACGGTCAAAGTCGAGAAACCGGGCGGAGGTGAAGATAGGCGTCGCTCTCCTTTGTCAGAACTGCAGGCCGCCGCGCGACACGGTCGGTTTGTGGTCCAAGTAAAGTTTCAAAAGGTGGAAGAGTACACATATACCCGGCAAGGCGCGCCGACCAAGGGAAAGCGGTTGCACGTGCTGTTTGCTAGCGCGGAAGAAGGTGCATATGTGTCTGGTCGCATGGTCATGTGGCAACAGAAGTCTGGCGAGTTGGAAGCTGCGGCTGCGCGCTTCCAGGTGGGTTTGCACTTCGAAATGAAATCTGTCGTCTTTCTCCAGAAAGAGGTAGCCGAATATATTCACACTCCGTTGAAAGTGGTTCTGGATCTGCGACAGACTCACTTCGATTCGGTTCTACAGGGACAATTTCCCAACTTTTGCCTGGGCCCACCGACACGTCTGAAAGACATTCTGGAGTTAACAGATGGTCGACAACGCTTCGATATCACGAGTCTCGTGCGGCTGCGCGGAGACCCGCGTACCGTAACCACCCGGCAGGGTCAACGTGTGGCGCAGGACATCGTGCTTCGAGACGAGTCTTGTGTGCAAGACGGACATCGGGCAGAGATCACCACGTCCATTTTCGCGGAATCACAAGCGAAACTGGAAGAATTTATTGCTTTGGTGAATCTGGAAAAGCCGTTGACTTTCTTTGGCTTCGATGTGCAAGTCCGTGGTGCTGAAATCAAGGTCACTCCATCTTTTCAAGACTTTCGCTGTGAAGTGGCTGTCTCCGTCCGTGCGGCTGCGCAGGACGAAAGACAGAACGAGATTTGGAAGGAAGCAGGGCAGACGCTGACGCATGAATGGCAGCCCTCGGTTTCTACGGACTACACAAGCAAAGAAGGCTTTTTATCCTTTTGTGCTTTGCTGGATGCGTATAGCCAACAAGACGCAGCTGCCTTGCATGGCAAGTTGTTTCAACTCAACAACATCCATGTGCCTTACCCACCGGAGCACCACACGGTGGAACGACGTGTGTTTTGGTCCACACGGATTCGAGATTGTAGCGGCAGCTTGGAAGTCGCCATTCGACAAAAGGCAGCCTGCCAGCTCGCCAAAATCGATACAGCTGATCACGAGAATGCCGTCATGGAGTTCAATAGTCAGCATGGCGGTGACCTGTTATCGTGGCCTTTGCTTGCCAGTGTCAAGATCTTGGTCACACTTCGTGGTGACAATGACTCTGGTGCCACACAGGCGACTGACAGCGTCTCCACGACGAGTTCCTCGAAGCGGATGCGCTTCTTAGTTGTGGAAGCTTCGGAGCAGGACCTGCAAGCGACGCCCACAAAGGCTGTGCTGGCCGTTGTTCATGCCTTGAGCCATGTGCCGTGCAGCGGAGACGCGTTTGCGGCTGCATTGCTGTCGCAATTGACCAAGAATAGTTTTGGCGTTTTTCAAGTGCAGCCAGAGGTTGTGGTAGCGCACCTGGAGACTGGTGCCTTGGAACGCCACGCTAAACGTCGCCGGGTTACTTGTGCGAAGGCCTTGGTGATGCTTCTTTCGAAAGAACGGACGCAGCAAGAAGCGTTGGGCTCAGACAGTTATGGCATTCGGTTGGTGACCAAGAATGTTCGCGACGCTTTGGCTCCAGATGCAGGCCCTGTGACTGTGGTGGCATATTGTCAGCGACATGCTTTGAAGGATTTCATTTTGGATCCTCCACGGACTGGAACCAAAACCCAATACGCTCTGGCATTGATCTCCGATCTGAGCACTACATCAAGTGAAACCACATATGTGGTGGAACAATTGCAGTTGCTGCAAGAAGGCGATGCAGAAGCTGCAATGATATGTCTGCGGCGTTTGGAGCAACTGACTGCCTTGATCGCTTCTCGTCAACAGACGTCGGATCCCCTACCAGCCTGGACGGACACATTGGCGGAGAGTGCCTCCCGCATCGCTTGTCCACGCATCTCGGCCTATCCCGCAGGGGACACATGGGAGAGTCCAGTGAAGGCGTCCCAGGAGGTACCGTTCACGGCAGCTGACACCCCGGGCACAGGCTAGCTCATAGTTGTCTCCCTTCCGCTGTTGCTGCGACTGCGCGCAACATGGTTCTCTTACTACAGAATCTTTTTTGACTTTCCATGAGGCATCTGTTGCTCATGTGTCATTCTGCATGAACCTGTGTTACTCTGCGGCTGCGCGAGGCCGATGACTTTCTTCTCCTACCTTGAAAGATTGCCGGCCACGCCGCTGCGCGCTGGATATCGTGCACCTTGGATTGACGCATGCAACTGAAAGAAAATATGTGTTGCTTGCACTTCCTGAGTGTATGTTACGAACGCCAGCCTTCGTAGAAGACGCCAGCTGCGTTGTGTTTGCGAACGACGGGAGTCTTCTAGGGGGTGTGGGGGGGTAGCCCGCAAAAGTGCTAACTGAACTCGGAGCCTCCTGCTGAACCCCATGGCGGCCAGGGAAGGTTTTTGAGGTCGTTTTGGAGGCGATTTTTTTGTTCGTGTTTGTGGGGTGCATGGTGATGCACGGGATGCAACGAACGCTCAGTACCTCTGCGGGCAGTGTACCGCGCCACGCCCCAATCACGTAACACAGCCCTGCATCTTGATTGGCTGTTCTCACCAGGCCCCAAAGCAAGCAAGAGTTCTTGGACCCTTCCAGCTTCCTGTGTAGCCACAAGGACGTCAGCCTTCGTAGCAGACGCCAGCTCAGTTGTGTTTGCGAACGAGGTGAGTCTTCTAAAACATTGCGCCTGCCACGAAATTTACAAAGGCTCCGATGCCTTGCACCTGCCACGTAAAATGACGTTTTCAAGGCTCCAATGTGTCCAATTCCTTGCGCCTGCCGTTCTAGCAAAATTTGTCATGACATGTCATGACTAGTTAAGTAGATCTCTGGGGCCATGACACTCCAGCTTGGGACAAGCGGTACTGCCACTGTGACAGGTCGAGGAGATTTGCGTTCAGGCCAAATGCACTTCCTGTCCGAAAACGAGCACGGCGCTGCACGAGAGCACCGCCCCGGAACAGCGGACAGCGTCCCCACCACTTTGTGCGAACCTGCGCAGTCGGACTGGACATGAGGAATTCACACAGTAACTTTTGCGCGCGCGGGCCAGTCAAAATGCTCCAGACGAACACGCTAACCCTGATCTAAACCCAGCCTTACCTCCTACCGTAAGAACCCCGACTCACGAGCACAAATACCAAAATTGGCACGAGCACGGCGCCTGCATGACTGCACCTGCACCGCATCTTTCTTTCTAGCTGGTTCAAACCCGCTCGACAACCTGCTTCTCGCCTGCTTTCGTTCTGGACCCATGGCGCATGACGGAGCTCCGCACGCCGCGCAGGAGGCGCTGCCTCCTGTTGCTGCGTCTACATGGCTGGCCCCCGAGGCAGAACTGGGTGACTCCGTTGTGGCTGCACACGGGCATTCTTTGGCTTTCCACGCGTCCACAGCACCATATCCTTCGGTCCCTGTGGTCGATCTTACCGGCGCGCACGACGCCTTGGTCTGCATGACAAAGCAACCAAGGGCTGTGATTACCATTCACACACGCGCCCTTCGCCGCCACGCGCCACGACAGGAGATGCGTTCTCTTTTACTTGAGCGGACGGCGTGGATCAATGACCATTGGTTTCCTGATCACTCCAATGAAGGATACTGGGAAGAGCTCTCCAATTCGGAGACATGTCCCTGGCACGATTTCATCGCGACCCTGCCAGAGGCGTCCAAGACCGTGGCGTGCGGTCCCAGGGGCGTGGTGTGTTTTGGCATCGCCTCCTTCCCGGAGGAGTTGGACCCCAATACACACGCCCCTCGCGTGGACTTCCAGGTGTGGCAGCAGGATGGATGTCATGTTCGGTTGCATCCCGGAAAGAGTGCCGCTGGCGACGCTGAGC
Source organism: Phenganax subtilis (assembly GCA_025434845.1). Classification (NCBI taxonomy): domain Eukaryota; kingdom Metazoa; phylum Cnidaria; class Anthozoa; order Malacalcyonacea; family Clavulariidae; genus Phenganax; species Phenganax subtilis. Next base: position 7,109 of record JAOBYK011260859.1, on the reverse strand, counting down.
CTGTGGTTCTGTCTAGTGGTCCTGCGGTGACTTCGCGGAAAGCCTTTACTGCCAGGTTTCAGCGTCGTCTCAACCGCTGATGGCTTTCTGTGACCTTTCTTTTGCGTCTTCGCAGCGGCTGCGCGCGGACGGTTCCAAGTGCTTCCACTGCCGCCCAGCCAGTCTTCCTGCTGGGCTTGGTATGTTGCTTGTGCTCGGATGGCTGTTGCGGCTGCGCACAGCTAACTTCGCTGTCTCGCGTGACGTCGTGAGGGTTTTGCTTGCTTGTACTCGGATGGCTGTTGCGTTTGCGCACAGCTGGCTTCGCTTTCTCATGTGACACCGTGAGGGTTTTGCTACTTCTTCTCTGCGCGCGGCTCTTGAAAAAGCACAATTCCGCTGCTCGGGTGGGCGCGCTTCTACTTTCGTACTGTCTGACTGCTACATTCTTCTATAGTCATTCCAAAGTATTGAAGTAGTGCTTGAGCATGATTCATGGCTGCTTCGTTCACGGGCGCTCCTTCCTAACTGCTGTCTTAGACCGCTCTTTTGGGATTGCTCTTTTGGATCACCACGACTCCATCACTACACCAAAGTCACTCTCACGGAAGAGCCGAGCCTGATGGAGATTCCTGTGGCACTTTGGACTTTGGCCAACAAAGCCACTGCCGGGCGGTTGCTGCTATCAGTGGTGGCGGTGCTGGTGGTACTGCTGGTGGGGGTGACGGTAGTGGTCGAGCCAAGAGCTTCCTTAACCTATGTGCTCTCAGGTTGGTGCTTCTATGTGCTGTCACACTTGTGCTCTCATATGAGTGCTCTGATGTGCTCTCATATGGGTCTTTTCCTATGTATACTCTCATATATGTGCTTCTATGTGTGCTCTCATCTGTTTTTTTAAATCGCTGGTTCAATCCCGCACTGCTTCTATATGTGCTCTCATGTTTTTTTTTGACAGCTGGTTCAAACCCGCTGGCACATTGTTTTAGCTGCTTGGGATCCACTTTCTTTCCATAGCGCCGCTTGGCTTCAGCTTCGGATCCCCTTGTGTCCGAACGTGTGCGACCAAGATGGCGCAACAACAAGATGATTCCACGACCTCTCCGGATTTTGATCCGTCTACTTCCGCATCGCCTTCCCCGCCTCGAGCTGCGGCTGCGCGCTCCGCTCCTGGCGAGGGGCAAGAGGCATCTCTCGCCGCATCTGCCTCATGTTCTCCACTTCCACGTCGGCCGAAGGACAGGTCTGTGGCGGAGGCTGTGTCTCCTTTTTCTCCCCAGAGAGTTGCGGATGCGCGCTCCAGAAGTCCTAGGCGCCAGCCATGCAGACAGGATGTTCACGATGCGCCAGCCGCCGCCGCTGCAGATGCACGCGGTGAGTCTCGTCCACAGAGACAGGAAGCAAGTCGTTCGCACAAAGCTTCTCGTCGCCCCGGAGTTGCGGATGCGCGCTCCATGCATCGCGGCCGAGCACACGAGCAGGATGACCACAGAGGAAGCCAAAGCCCACGTAGCCGTAACAGTGTCACTGGTGGTGATGGAGTTGCGGCTGCGCACTCCGCTGGCGTGCGTCTGACGCAACCTCCCGTGGCCATCGTTCAACAGGAGGGGCGTACTTTCATGCCCGTGCCCGCGTATATAGACGAACCACTACCAGAAGAGATGCCTGACAGCGCCCTGGCCTGGGATGGCGAGCGGTATTCACGGGAAGAGTTTTGTGAGTACTATGGCGATGCGGTCCTTTTCTATCAGGCGCAGCAGCTGACGTACTTCTGCAGACAGTATCTTTCCACCTGGTTTGACTACTCGCGGCAGCAAGAAGACCACACGGCTTTGCACCTGGTCTTGCGTCTGCTGAAGCGACAAGAGCTGCGAGACAATCTGGCGCTGGGTGACATACTGCTCCGCTACTGGTATCGTGCGATGGTTCTTCGCGTTGAATATCTGGGAGCTGGACCCGATGGCCATCTATGCACGGACGCCGAGTGCCAAGCAATGGATCGGATGGTGCTGCAGTGGGCTGTCGACTATGACACCGGTGAGCGTCCCGCAATGAAAGCGCGACAACTGCAGCGTCTCTATTGGCAGAAATGGTTTGGTCACAAAACGCTTGCCCTCACACTGGCCCAGAATGGGGTCCGCCATTGGATGCGTACTCACCTGGCGCTCCAGACGGTTGCACAGGTCCACGACAGTGATGCATTCCGAGCTGCGGTTGCGCGCTCGCGTGGGGAATACACCGACGACACGCACCCATTCCAGCCTACCACAGGAGAGATTGGGGTCTGGCGTGCCCGACTTTCCTGATGTCACTGCGTCAACTGCAGTCACCGGTGCTGATCCTGTCTGCCTCCGTGCCGCTTTTCCGCTGCGGGTGCGCGCGGAAGGCATCCAAGCAATTCTGACCTCGTCTCGTTTTACATCACTGCTATCTGTTTCGGGCTGAGGCGGAAAATCAAGTGTGGCTGCTCAGTTTTTCGAGCTCACCGTCTGATTTGAATCTGACGCTTGAGTTGCATGAACGGTTTGCATGGTTTTCATGGCATGTCGGTTGCATGTCAGACAAGGTTTCCAAGGGGTTTCTTTGTTCTTTTTTTATTTTTCCTCCTCGCTCTGAACGTCTCTGCTCATACATGCTTTTCATGTTTCAGGAATCAACCACCAAGACTCATGTATCACATGTTTCAAAAATCCACCACCAAGACTCGTGTATCATCATGGCGGTTTGTTCCTCCACAGTGTACCTCTTCCTCACTATGTCATACACTTTGACACCCGCATCCGTCCTTTTCTGCCCCCGCAATGGCGACCCTCCGTGTCTCTCCCGCTGCTCCCTCTGCGGCTGCGCCTGCCACCTCTTCGCGGACATCCGGTCCTGCTGCGCGTCGCAGTGTGGCTGCACCTGCAGCGCCTATCTTTGCAACATTGCGACTGGCCTTTTACAACGTTGGCTTGCAAACGGCGCAGCTGCAGCCAACTGCGCCACGCTGGACAGAATACATGAGCCGACTGTGCAACGATGTGCGCAGAATCTTCTCGGACATTCCAGATCTCGCCATACTGCATCTTTGCGAGTGCGGAGGCCATGGTGCCAGCGTGCCTCCAGCAGTGCGGATGCGCCTGCAAGAAGGGTGCTCCTTCTGCAACATCCTCTTTCAGGACAACTATGTTCTTCTTTGGCGCGCGGAGTTGGTGCACTTCACCACCGCGCCTTCACTCCATCCTCTCCTTGTGCGCCCCACAGCTGCTGGTCGTCCGCATACTTATCAGATGTATCAATGCCTCCCTGCTGCTGCGCCGTGCCAGCTCTCTCCGATCACGGTCGTGCATCTGCACAATCGGTCTTCGAAGGCGCATGTCCTCAAGGACTCCGTTCGCAAGCGCATCGTGGAATGGATGGCAGACTTACCCCCTCCATGGATCACAGGCGGGGATTTGAACATTCAAAGATGGAAAGTCGAACAACACGCTCGGGTTGGGAGCGTCGCAGACTCAGGTGCTGCCGGTGCCGATCTTCTCTTTCATTCTCCCGACCTTCCTGTTCAGCCTCTGCCCTGCCGCGTCGGGCGCTTCTTCCATCGCGAATGCATTTCCGATGCCCACAATGTCGTGCTCGCGGAAGTTCTTCTCCCCGAGGGACCTCCTCCAAGTCATCGCCTGCCGGAGCCTTCCGCACCAGCCTCTTTCTTTCCTCCACTCCCCGCTGGCGGTGCGGCTGCGCCCGCTACTCCCTCCGGCTCCATTCCTGCCGATACGCAGCAACCAGCCCGCGACACGCAGATTGGCCCCGAGGGATCTCCTCCACGTCGTCGCCTGCGGGAGCCTTCCGAACCAGCTTCTTTCTTTCCTTCACTCCGCGCTGGCGGTGCGGCTGCGCCCGCTCCTCCCACCAGCGCCCTTCCTGCCACTACCCGGGTACCAGCCCAAAACACGCAGATGCCTGTGTCCATGCCACCTGCGTCTCCTGGTACCTCTGGCTGTCGGGATTGGCCCGCTCCCTGGCTACCAAGCCCGGCCACGCGGGCGCCTCTGCCCGCACCGCCGCCGTCTCCTAGTGGCTCTTGCGGTGCGGTTGCGCCCGCTCCGCGCCCGATTCCTCTCTCACAGTGCCCTCCACAACCACCTCCGACGCCTCCAACTCCTACTGGCTCTGCAGACGCGCCTCCCAGTGCGGATGCGCATGGTACTGCGGATGCGGCTCCGCCTGCCGCTGACCCCGCGCACAGTGTCCACTTCGTTGCGAGTCCCGACTCTTCTAGCGCTCTCGCGTTTGTGACTCCTCTTGCGCCGCTTACCGCTGCGGATGCGCGTGGTACCGCGACGGCCGATCTGCCAGAAACTGAGGGCGAGGAGATACATCCTTTGCGCGCAGAGCTGCTAGCTTTGGCAACCTGCCGCGCTGTGGCGCCTCGAGATGTCTTGCGCCTTCTCCCTCCCCCTCCTTCCTACACCAGCTTCCCTTTGGCCTGGGCTTGGTCTGTCGACGGGCAGCAGTATACATGGCCCGATTTTGTCGAGTACTATGGTCCTGCTAAGGCGGAGGAGAGATGGAATTTTGCCTGCAAGGTTACGCAGGAAGTGCACCAAGCGACTCTGTCTCTCGTTTCTCTCCATGAACGCCTCCGCGACATCGCGGATACGGTTCCGGCCGTGCGCGACTTGGCGGACACAGTGCGATTGTTTTTGATCGATCCGGCTTTACCTCCGCTGGACATGCCTCAGCGCCTCCGCATGCTCTTGCTCCTCCCTCTTTGGGTGCGTCGACACGCTCTGGAATCTTGCGGGTGCGCGGATTCTGAGCGCATGTCGGAGTCTATGTTCACCACGACCTGGCTCCATTGGCAACGGGCATGGTGTGAGGCGGAGTTGACGCCCCGCCAGTGGCATCAAAATAGCGTCACGAAGCGAGGCTATTTTTTTGCCTACCTCAAACGCACTTGTGGCAACCCCGTGTGGGTGAAGGCTCTGCTCAAACATGGAACCAAATACCTGGCCCCCTTGTTGTTGACTCTTTTGGAGGCGCGTGCCGCCAATCCCGTTTCGCGCGGCGGCCGGGTTCTTTGGTGCCGCGTGGATGCCGAGTATGATGCATGGCTTGCGTCCTGATGTCCTCCACCAGCTGACAGTTGCATCCTTCACCTCGTCCCATGCGGTTGCGCTGGGGCGGCCCTTCGCCTCGGACTCGCACGCACTCGCAGCTTGCCACCGCGGAAAACATGCGCGTCTGCAGTCGTAGCTTTTTGTTTTACAACGACCTTCAAGCCATACTACTCCCTAGCATTTTTGGCACTACTGTGCTCGCACTCTCCTTCTTATAACCTCACACCTGGTCCCCCTGGTCTTTCACATGCTTCCGCATCTGCTGCTCTCATCTGTGCACTCTCACATTTGTGCTCTTGTCCGTCTCCTCTCATCTTTGTGCTTTCATCTGTGTGCTCCTTCTTTCCTTCCACGTGATGTCATGTTCCATGTGTTCCTCTTTACACTATTTGGGGTCCCTTGCCGGTGTAATTTTTTTGCCCAGTGTCTCCTTAAAATGGGTCCTGAAAGGAAGCCGAACACTGTCCACTAGGTCCACCTCCCTCTCCCTCCATGGACGGTGCACCGATGTGGATGGACGACCCGAAAGCGAGGCTGAAGAGGCCTTGCAAGCTGGGCGGCAGGCAGCTGCTACTTGGCACCAGGCGGAGTTTTCCGGATGATTTGGAAGTGGAAAACCAACTCTTTGATATAGGGAAAATGCTCATCCAAGAGAGCATTTTTGTTGCAGGATTCTTCAGGGTGTGTGCTCCAAAGCCTTGTAGATCAATGGTGATCTTCTTGGGATTGCTGGTTGCCTGGGATTGCTGTCGCAGGTTTCGCAGGTTTTGGCTGCAGAGTTTTGGCTGAGAGGCTGAGAGGTGGAGACATTCTTCGGCCAGGTCTATACTGGGCATCGCCCGGTCGACCAACAGCGACCAACAGCGACACACATTTCACACCAAATTGGTCGACCCGGCTGAGAACCCGGTCCTCGGTTTAGAGATCCTTCTTTTTCCCGCCCAGCCGTGAGGGGGCGGGAGCTCTCTCTCTTCCCCCAGGCAGGGGGGTGACATGAAGGTGCGTGTGTGATTTCACATGGATTTCTTTCCCCGTGATGTTGGACCACCTGGCAGGGTTCGTCAAACCACGTGGCACTGGTTTCCGGCAAAAGGTTCAGTCACATCTTCTGCCCAACGAAGCAGGCTTAGTCTCGTTCCGAACATGTCTTCGTTAAGAGTGGGTGAGTCACGGGAAACCGGACCATGTGTGTGACATGGGGCGGTTCATCTCTTTCGGTCGGAACCGTTAAGAACATCTGCCATGGATTCTCCGGCCCAACGTGTTTTCAAAAAGAAAGGAAGCTGCCTTCACACGGGCGCCCTTTGATTAGTTTGATTGAAAGATCCATGTTTCTTTTAAAGAGGACTCCTTGGAAGGAAACCGAACATGAATCGAGGACCACATGGTTCTCGTGGACTACCCCATGAGTGGGGTAGTCACTTTTGATCATAATTCTGACAAAAGAGATCGCCCTTGGAAGTTTGCAAATAACACTAAGACATATTCAGAACCACATGTGATCAAAGGAGTGGTGATGTTTCATGACTGGTGATGACTTTGATGGTGACTTTGAAAACCCAGCAAGGGGATAATATCAACACAGTCGCGATGCAACATGATATGAGGTTTTTGTTGTTTTCTTTTGACATGAAAAGATGTGAACACATCGTTCACCCCTGTGGCTTTGGTTCCAGGTCAGACCATGGAAGACCTCTCTCATATGATTTCCAGTTCAGGGATTTTCCCTGGTTGGACTACCGGTGCTACCGGTGTTTTCGCTGACGTGGAAGGGTCATCGTTTCCACCCCTTAACGGTGACACACCTCTGACCTCAGACCGAGGCAGCGGCGAAGTCCCGGTCGGAAGCAGCTCTATTGGCCGGCCTGGCCACTGAGAAGGCCTGGGGGGTCGCTTTACGCGGTCGCGGTGGCGGGGAGTGCGCGGGGAGAGCGGCAGGGAGGAGAAGTCGTGGCGAACGTTGGACATCAGCAGGAAACGTGTTCATTTTCTGGATCTTCGTTTGACTTTGGGTTTGTCAAACGGAGGGCGGGG
>JAOBYK011259748.1:2926-20113 GCA_025434845.1 Phenganax subtilis | reverse complement strand
GACCGTTACAACCACAAGGAAACCAGGCCATAAAGCCTGTTTTCGCTAAACGATATTTTTTCTCGTTATTTTAGTCAGCGAGAAACCTTGATAGTTGGTTTAGTTAAACCGTGAAAATGCTAGAATCTACCCTTTAGTAACGTAGATAAAACTGGAACGCATTGCATCTTGATGAGTTTACAAGTAATACTAGTGGGTAGATTCGTAAACTATTGTCAATTTTTTTTTCTTTCGATTAGGCATTGGCTATGCGAACATGATTATATCATTCATGGTGTCAATCTATTACAATGTGATTCTCGCTTGGTCATGTTTCTATTTCTTCAGTTCATTCAAAGCAAATCTACCTTGGGTTGGCTGTGATCACGAATGGAACACAGCGGATTGTTTGATGAAAAACAATACTAGTAACTTCACCTCAAATGCTAAGCGAGTATCCCCTAGTCGGGAATTTTACGTGTAGGTCTCAAAGAGCTCTCCTTTAATTCCTAATCATTCAAGATATGACTTCAAAATTTCTCCTAAAGTTTTTTTTCTATTAGTTGTTATCAGTTTTTGGAAAAACTAAGAAACTGATTTTTTGTTCAAAAGAATTTTTGGTTCAACATACCCAAGTTCACTGTAATTCTTTCACTCTTTCCCATCAGTCACAAGACGTTGCAGCTCACGGACGGTATTGGCAATATTGGCGGCATGAACTGGGAGATGTTTGGATGTCTTGTACTCGCATGGATTCTTGTGTATTTCTGTATCTGGAAAGGAATTAGAACAACGGGAAAGGTCAGTGTATAGCCGAGTCTTAAAGTTTCGGGACAAATCGTATGGATGTATTTAAATTCTAGGGTTTTGTCTTTTACGTAAAAGTGTTTCCATCAAGGTCAGGGATTCTTCATATTTATAATATTTGAGTCGTGTTAAGACTAGTTGTAATACATCATTGAATGATTTGCAGATTGACAAACCAAAGGGCGTATCACTTCGAAAAACTCGTACACTTTCGCAAAAATCTTTGAAAAAATCTCAAAAATCTTTAAAAAATCTCTAAAAATTCTTTAAAATCACGATAATCTTAAAATCTTTAAGGTTCTAAAATCACAAAAATCTTCCAAAAATCTTAAAAATTCTCCAAAAAGTACAATAAATCTTGAAGAATCATGAAAAATCTCTTTAAAATCTTAAAAAATCTTCGAAATCTCTCAAGTTTTATAAAAATCTCAAAACCTGTAAAACAGTCTAGGGATTTTTTAAATAAAAATCTCGTACGCTATATTTTGAATGATACGCCCTTCAGACTAAACTCAATTTTTTTTATTAATATTAGGTTGTGTATGTGACAGCCACAACGCCCTACATTATTTTACTAATATTGTTCTTTCGTGGCGTAACCTTGGCTGGTGCTAAAGATGGGATACTTTACTTCGTAAAACCACAATTCCATCGTTTGTCTGATTTTAAGGTTAGCCTTTTTTAGTGTAAAAAATCATAGTTACTTCCACAAAAACAATCGATACAGGGGTCATGGTTTGAAAATTTAGTATATTCAAAAGCTCTTTGTTATGATGTGTAACAACTATCATTTTACTGTGGAGCCGCTATTGAGAACATTTTGACCCAACCTTGCACAAATCTTTAATATATTCTTCCTAAACTCATTAGGTTATTCATAAGCGAAACACAAAGAAAATCTGCATCGTATTGTAGTCTTGATACCTCGATAGTGAGCTTTCACAAGTTTTTCGTTAAGTTTCTTTTCAAAAGCAAGTTCGTTGGAGAAGGAACACAATAAAAACTAAAAATTGCTCATTACCATGGTGCATGAAACATTTCAAAATGTGTAAAAAAGTACTCCGCTGACGCCTTGTTCTAAACGCACTTTCGTTATACGTCAGTAAAAAATGAGCGAAAACTCAAAAATATAGAAAACTTTGGCGGGATAGCATCATTACTAAGGCTATGTGCACACGGTAACGTTTTTGGGCGTTTTCATTTGTGTTTTCACGTGAAAACAGATGCAATTATGCAAACACTAACAATTTAGGACAGAGGCTGCAGCTAATTTAATATATTAAAAATAGTTTCCCTTGGAATGGGTTAACTTAGGGTAAAAGCGATAAACGAGACACAAGCATTTTTGGAAACGCTTGAAAACGGCGCTCGTGTGCACGTAACCTAAGTTTCTCTTTTCATAGGTGTGGGTAGATGCAGCGTCACAAATCATGTACTCCCTAGCCATTGGATTAGGCGTGCTTCTAGGATTCTCAAGTTACAATGACAGAAAGAACTCCACAGTTTATAGGTAAATGGAAATCAAGCAAAAAGCGAGACGGTTTTTGAAAATAGGATGCTCCAAATGCTAAGATACAACGTTTTGCTAGTTGATATAATCACATGAGTGTATCATAGATGTCTCCTTTCTAGAGATGCGATTTTAATTTCGATTATAAATTGTGCGACAAGTATCTTTGCTGGTTTTGTTATCTTTGCTGTTGTTGGTAATATGGCGTTGTTGCAAGGAAAATCCGTACGTGAAGTAGCTTCTCAAGGTTTGTAGGAAGCCGCTGTCCCCCAAAAACGTCTGCTCGTACGCATGCTCTGTACTAATATAATAGTTCCTTCACTCCCTTGCCTAGGACCGGGTCTAGTATTCATTGTCTATCCAGAAGCGTTGTCAAAGTTACCATTTCCTCAATTTTGGTCTGTTCTATTTTTCCTCATGCTAATTACACTTGGCTTAGATAGCCAGGTATGTCGTAGTGCAAAAATTTCAAGTGTTAAAAAAACTTTCTGGTCACTAGAACTCGTACCAGACGCAAAAATGTGGCCAAAATACCGTTTGGAACCTGACATAAGATTTCATGCTCACTAGCTCAAAGTGAAGACATTGTTATTCAATATATGGTCTGAAGACTTGACTGAAGTCCTTTTGCAATCTTTTCGTTCGTTTTTGTACCTGCTTGTGCCCGGGGAAGGCGTTGATTGAAGATATGTTTGGAGATTTCGTCAATTTGTTTTTGTCTTATTGTTTATTTCTTTGCAAACTTGTACGAAGTGAAGACATTACAGTCATAACTTTGCTGAAGTCTTTGTTCTATCGTTTTGTTCATGATTTACACTAGTTTGGTCAAGTGGAGGTATTATGCTCGGTGATTATTGAGGCATATCCAAAGAAATTTCGACCCTATAAAAAGCTAGTCGTCTTGGCCGTTTGCTTCATTCTCTTTTTACTGGGAATTTTCTGTGTTACCAAGGTATTACAATTTTAATTCTTGTCAGCAACTTTTGAATTAAAAACAAAAGTTTGCTTAAGCCCAATTTCCACTACGCGAATTTTTCCGAGCGAAGAATATATCCAGCAACGTGATTCGCTAGCAAAATAATTTGCCGCGAAATAGTCGAAAGCGAGCCAATCACGTTGCCGGATTTACTATTCGCGCGAACAAATCGCGTAGTGGAAAAATGGTACAATTTCGATTTCTAGCTTACATTTATTGCTCTAGGGCGGAATGTATGTTTTTAACTTGTTGGACTCCTTCTCAGCTGGCGTTTGTTTGATTTTCGTCGTTGTATTCGAATTGTTTGTCGTTGCTTGGGCATTTGGTGCGTATAAATTCTATCATAGACTAGGCAAAAAAAAGTAAATTCATCTACGCAGCTGGAAAGAACATATTAGATGTAGTAAAATGGGAAAGTTTGGTCGCGAAAAGTTATAAAATGCGGCAAAGATAGCCCTGCAAAGTTTACAAATCTAGTATAATTTTCGATTACGTGACGAAATTGTTATTATTTTTGGGTAATTTTCGGCTAAAAAATGGTAACAATTTCCGCACGTATTAGAAAAATATAGTAAATCTAAAAACTTTGCAGGGACTATCTTTCCCGTATATCACAATTTTTCACGACCAAACTTTGCCAGTTTGCTACATCGGATATCAATGTTCATAGATGAATTTAAATTTTTTGTCACTATCGAAATGTAGTCTATAATGGGATTTTTCCATTGTTCCTGCTGTGCTTACTTCTACCCAGATGCCAATTTAGTCTTTAGTAACACTAAAACTAGAGTTTCAGATGAACAATAGCGAGGTTTAGCAAGGACGATGCGACGTCAACGAGGACGTGAAAATGGCGTAGTCAGGTCCCATATATGGATGTGCCACGCCATTTTCACGTCGTCGCTGACGTCGCGTCGTCTTTGCTAAACCTCGCTAATATTCAAAATAGAGCTTTAATTCATCCAGATGAGATTTGTTTGATAAACATTTCCAAGTTTTGAAACAGCTTCAACTCAGAGATTATTACTGAAATAGCCTAATGAAGTATCGATGGACGTATTTTGCTAAAAAGTTTTTTTGTTATTTAGGTGGCAGAAAATTTGTTAACCAGGTTTACAATTTGACTGGTACACGAATTCCGCTATGGTGGATTATGTGCTGGAAATACGTATCTTTCTTTTTGGTTCTTGTAAGTAACATTATTTAGACCAGCATTACACATCCAACTCGTCATGCACCAAGCCTATTGCACATGGTTCATTAACGTCTTTGTCTGAGCTGACTTTAAAACGGTTTCCATTAGTTTCGGCGCGTGGAAAGTTCGACACCAAACTCTGGCCTTAGATATTTGTGGAAGAGCGTAGTAGCGCGTTCTAACGCAACGTTTTTATGCAAACACAGGGCAGTGAATGCTGGTTCAATTTCAGGGGCCAGTTGCTTGAAAGTTGGATAGCGCTATCCATTGATTTGTGAATTTTCAACGTTCATAAAATTGGACAAAAAGGCCGAAACTTCCATCTATCGATATCAGTCGTAATTTTGTGTTGCAACGCCAAAGGAAACATTTTACAAAGGCTACAAAAAATCAGTTATCAGTGGATAGCGCTATATGCACCTTTGGAACAACCAGCCCAGAAGTTTATACTTTCATAAAGGCCTGTTCACACGGGCGATTTTGCTGCGATTTTTCTCCTCTTAGCGTATGTGAACGAGTAGGTTGACTTTGCTAGTACATTAGCAAATTTGTTGGACCAAGTGTATTCGCTAGTTATCCACTCTATCATATCGTTCAACACGAAAAAAATCGCATCACAAGTCGCCTGTGTAAATGGGCCTTAGATTGTAAGAACAAGCATATTGAACTTTTCCTAACTGTTTCACGTGTTTTTCAGGGCGTGTTTTTGTTCAGTTTGATTAACTATCCAGAAAAGGGCATTACCTATGAGAATTACAAATATCCTGTATGGGCCGAAGTTATGGGATGGTTTATCGCTGGCTTACCAATGTTCTGCATTCCCACATTCGCTTTGTTTAAAATTATTCAAACAGAGGGATCTTTGAGAGAGGTACAAGCTGGCATTTCTGTATACAACAAATATACAAATTGTATTATTTCTGATCGCAGAAAGCTAAAATCTATGGCATTTTCTGAAACACAAGTTTTATAATGTTCTTAAATGTTCTATATTTTTTTGGTTTTTAGCGAATTGGGTTCTTGATGCAACCAGAAATTGAATTAACGCAAGCACAAACAGTCGAGCAAGAAATAGACCAGACTGAATATCACGGCTCGAAAATCACTGTATTGTGAATCAGAAACATTTAAGAGATTCGCCTCAACACTTTAAATTGTTACTCAATAAACGCGTTTTATAGATAAAGTGTGGCTACCGGAGTTTAGTGGACGCTGACCGTCAAAAAATTATTACATTTGGAACGTTGAGCCCGCAACCCCATCCTAAGGTGATCCTAACCTTAAATCGACAAGCCGCCATCTTTTTCATTATGGTGGCTAGCCGTGGGCCGTAAACCAAGCTAACCCTCATAATCCATTGATATACATTCATAATCTTACCTGTTTCTTCTAAGGAAACTACTCTCACACCCACTGCTTTGCGAAGTGTCGGATTTGTAATTGTATAGTAGAGAATTAACATTTCACCGTCTTGATTGCTGTATTGTTAGCAGCCATTTCATTTCTTTTCCCACAAACACTAGCTTTCCCTGTCGATCAACCCAATTTTGGTATTAATATGAATACAAAACATATGGTATTAGAGACGATGTAAAGTAAACAGCACCGAATTGTATTTCATTCCGAGAAGAACACAGCTACCGTTGTGCATTGCCTCAAAGTCGCATTTGACTGTGAAGCAACAATGCATGCAATAAAAATTGCATAATAAGTAACATGTATTTGCAATAGTTGTCTTTAATGTCCCAAGGGGGCTTAGATTTTTTGCTTTCAACGCGCACGTGGTTCAAAAGCTATCGATGAAAGTTCAAAGAAAACGTTTTAACCACGAGTGCTGAAAAATCTTGCAAAGCTTTATACACGCTAAAGACAGCTTCAAGTTTTCATAACGTAGTCCTTATACGTTGTCCCTGCCTTTCGCTAGATATGCATACAGTATGTTTATTGAAGATTAATAAAACCGCTGAATTAGACACTGATATAATTTACGATGGCTAACAAACGTTTCTAAACGTAACGGGGTTAAGTACACATGAACACATGTGTGAACACTTGTGAACACTTGTGAACTTGAGTATCATGCATCGGCTGGTTTCTGAGGCACCATCTTTCATTCTTTTGCGAATTCACTGAGGCTGTTGCTCAATCTTGTGGCTAAAGCGAAGTCACCCGCATTCTCTCCGAAGCCAACCCCCCCCTAGAATCTCACTTCCAACACCTTTACTAGCTTTACGTTTTTGTCATCAATATCTTTCAACAACGCTAACTTCAATATCCCCCGCACGAACTGTATTCAATTTGACGCTTTCGGCACACCTGGCACATCGTTTGGATCTAGCTATACGATCCTGTCTTATTGTGTCATGTGCTTGACAGAGAGTTTGGGACGTGGTAGAAAAACCGTCTCTGGTTGGATTGCGTGAGCTATATCTTGTTGGCCGCCTAAACTTTCTAGCCATCTGAAAAATTAACAAAAAAATCCCTGAGCAGTTGCTATATTGGGTGATGAAGACATTGGGCCGGGGCGTTTAAAGCTTGGTTCTCATACGACGCCGACGATCGGCGATGTTCGTTGTCCTTGGTGACGGGGTCGTAAAGTCTCGTCTATTGAGCAAACACAAAAGTCGCAGGAACCTCACCGACCGTGGGGGACATATGAAAACCAGGCTTTAAACATCAGCTGGGTCGTGCATTGTACTAGTTCTTGTTCAAAGAAGATTACATTTATTGTTAAGCGTTGATGAAGGCACGAGAAGCTGAAGTGTAGAAACGTTTGGATCGCTAAGAGCCTAACACGCATTCATTTTACAAAGAATTCTACCAAAACCTGGTAATATTCTTTTGAAACAATACGTACCTCTTCAAAACTGTTGCACTTGATAAGAGCATGAAATAAAATATGGAAGGAATTAGAAAAATCTTTGTTTCTGTATGAGTAAATAAATGGATTGAAACAACTGTTCATGTAATGCATCCATTTGACAAAACGCCAGAGCCGTATTCGACCTTCCAAATTGCTTGGTAATGCACGTGGGGCATAGCGATCGAGAGCCAGAAAAAGGAAAAACGGTGACCAAGCTATTATGAATAACCCTGTGACAATCAACAATGTTATAATAGTTTTGCGTTGACTCGACCAACTGGCTTGGAGATTCTGATTGGATCGAATTTGTAATCTGGACCTTTTCAACGCCGTGCGAAACAAAAGTGAATATGACACCACCATTACAAGAACGGGCAAGGAAAAACAAACGACTAACATAAAAACGTTGTACCAATCGCCGCTTGTGTAATTATGTTGCGGTAATAGTCGCAAGAGCGTGCTCGCAAGCGCGAGAACCCACACTGAACACACAATTGCCAAATGAAACCAATTTGGCGTTGACCGATGTCGCACAGGACTGACAATCGAAAAACAACGTTCAAGACTGATCGCTGTCAACTGAAAAATCGAAGCTGTCCCATTGAAAATATCAACAGATATGTAGAATATATAAAGGTTTAAGTTCTGTTCTGTGACTTTGTGCAAAGTAAAGTAGGCCCAAAAAGGAATTGAGAATATTCCCACCAAAAAATCGCATAAAGCCAAGCTTACAAAGCACATATTTGGGGTCGTTCGCAGCCTAAAGTTCATCTTATAGGCTATTATAACCATTCCATTTCCAATAAGTATAACAAGAGCCAGGATTGAGGCAAGCACAACCGAGACAATATTTTCTACTTCGCTTATTTCAGCTACTTGGACACCTGGATTTGCTGTGGTGTTTTGTGCTGCTGACGTTGTGGTAAGGTAATAACCTGTGCGATTAGTGCGATTCCAGTTGTTCGCTGTGTATTCCATCTTTGCACTAGGGTTGTGTAATTCTGTGTTTAACAAAACAGAAAAGTTAAGGCGTATTTCTACCTAGCCTTGCCTATTTACACTCTCCCGAGTGCAAATACAGACATGTAGGACATGCAGTCCATGCTTACTAAACGCAGTTTAAGTGAATTATACGTAGCTAACGATCCCCCTTATACCTTTTACATTCTCACCAATGTTTCACCAACGCCAATGTACGTTTCAGAAGATAAAGTGCATAATAGGACATTAAGTAGAACTACTATTGTAGTGGATTTCATAGTCTTCCCTACTTGTGTGTGGCGAACGATGAGCGCTTGTTTATACGTCATAATAATTTTCCCTGGACTTTTTCTTGATGTGTGTATAGTTATATCAACAACCTGTCGTCAAGTTTCAATCGCTTGAATTCTCGTTAATCTGGTGTAGTAGTTTTATGAAAACAAACATATTTTATTGCTTTCGCCTTCAAGCTTATTAGCCTTTGAACAGCGTTATAAGCTAAGCAACAATTAGCATATGCGTTGAATTAAAAAATTGGATCCTATTTTAACTTTGGTGAAGTTGAAAACCGACACATATTGCAAACTGACATTTCAAAAAAAATATTCAAAATACAAAAACAGCTACGACCGCGATATTGTTATAAAAATTTCCCTCTAATATTATTGTCCAAAGAGGCAGAATTCGTTGTAGTGTATACAATTAATTACAGCAGCCGTAGGCGTTGATACATTTTTCCATTAATCCAATAGCTTTTATTGGACTGAGTGAAAACAGCTTCAATTCGTAACTATTTTGAGTAGCACAATGTTTTTGGCCAATGAATAAAAAACGTAACTCGAAGCTTCTTACAACTATAACAGATTCGTGTTTTATTATTCTTTTTCCCGAAGTAAAATTGTTGGATAGCATGTCGTTAGGAACAACTGCGTTGGCCAAACAATAAAAAGAAGTGTTGATGATTGTTCATTTGACTTTTGGCATTTCTGACATCGCAGAATTCGCGTTTCGAATAAAAACTAATGAAAATTGTCTTCATGCAAGTAAAATGGGAATCCTAAAGACCTGGCCTGTCATAAAAGTACAGAAGAGATACTTACGCGTTGTCAAGATGAGTTTAGACTATTGTTTGTAACTTTGTTGTTTGTGGTTACCGATTCGCTTCGGCAAACAAGCTGAGTTTTTTTGCATCAACACCAAAAATCGTCGCTTTGCGAGGCTCTTAGCTAAAATTGAGCACCCTAGAGAGTGCCAATAGTCTTGGAGTAGCCCTGAAATATTTTGATTTTTTTAGGCCACAAGTCAGATGAGTGTCCGTCTTCGAATGCAGTCTGACGCAAACTAATCCAAACTTGGAATGTAACTGTGATCACGTGTCATGCGAGAGCACATCTGATTGGCTGCGACGCCCGATATTGCGTTCTAATTGTACTTTTTGTGCTTTCTGATTAAAATTCGAAGTAATTGGAAATGGCTCGTTAATGAGCTTGTTGACGCTTATAGTGAATCGCCAATGATATAATAGGCTCACAACAAAATTTGTCCTGCAAAAGTTAGCCAGCAGATGCTTTGGTGAATTTACGCTGTTTCGTCCTAAATTAATAAGTTCGCAAACGAAAAGTGCTTCTGTAAATAGATGTGATACGAATTGAAATCTTTATGTTAGAAAATTTTGGTCATTCTCTATGCAAGATTTTGTAGATTGCAACAGTATTGTGCTGACTGAATATATAACGTTCTAATAGATTTCGAATGTTAAAATATACGTTGAGCAATATCAGTCGCTATATCTTAACACTTTTAGCAAAGTTCACAGGTGCTTTTAAAATTTGGCCTCCCACAATTAAAGATGCCATTTGCTGGTGGGAGTTCCTATTGCACATTCAAGGTCCATTCAAGACGAAAATTAAATCAGCTACTAACGGTGCACTATAGTGCTAATTCCTTACAAAATTTTTACCTATACAGAATACTAACACCCCATTTTCAAGAAGATGTCTTATACATTCGTAAGAGACTATCGGAGCAAGTATCCCAGTTTTCATTTGTTACAGTGGTTATCACAAAATGAAATTACGAAAACGACACTGAAGTTAAAATAAATATAGCTAATGCATTCTGCAAAATTAGTACAAACCTAGTACTTCTCATATTATGCCAGTTTAAGAAAGTCCCTTTAGTTTTTTGCTTAATGTCTTTTAAAGATTTAATTAAAACAACGGTCAGACAATGTGTTACGTTTGCTTCGCCGGTCTAGCGGCTAGAGATTTTATAGCGCGAATATGACAAGTGTGACGTATGCTGTACGAACGAAAGTCGTTCAATATTATGGAGTTACATGCGAAAGCGAATTTCATGTCTCTATATGATGAATTAGTGCATGAAGCTGCTATATTGAATTCTGAATTATGTACCAGCACCCCGCCAGCCTTTATGTTCATAAGTTTCCATCTCAAAAGCAAACGATAGATCATTTCCCTTCGCATTATGTCACACTTATTGAGTGCAGATTGCTACTTTGCCCCGTTTGTTTTCAAAACATTTCATTCAAATCATTGTCGAAAATGATCCAACTTTTCATTTATACAAATTAAAAATTTTCAAGCTCATTTTAGCAATCGTTTGTGAGTCAAAAGCAATAGTAGCATTAAGCAATATTTTGAGCCACGATATATTACCGCAGTTCCCTTAGTCCGGCAGTTGTCTACACAATTCAATTGGGGCAAAAAATCTCCATATATTTTGCGATAAAACGCGGAAAAGCATGGAAAAACTTTTTTCATACGATGACCTTTCCGTCCTCGTCGGTAGGTCGGGCAATAGAAATCAACGCTTGTTTACTCAAATTTAAATTATGAACTTTGCTAAGCCAAAAACAATTAGCAAAGAGCGTACAATTGAAATATTAAACTAACCAACAAATCTATTTTGCAATGAAAATGATTTCGTTTCGCTAAATTGATAGTGCTTGAGTTGTGTGTAGCGAAACAAGAGCCAATTAACGTTTAAGATTAATTAATTGAGGATGGGCAGTTTGCAAAGGTTAGAATGCTTTTGACCAGACGAATTCACAG
The DNA here is from genome assembly GCA_025434845.1 of Phenganax subtilis. Lineage (NCBI taxonomy): Eukaryota > Metazoa > Cnidaria > Anthozoa > Malacalcyonacea > Clavulariidae > Phenganax > Phenganax subtilis. The sequence goes on along the minus strand of JAOBYK011259748.1, from coordinate 8,728 downwards.
ACAAGTAAAAAACTATCAAAAAGTGTTGTAAAGACAAAATTTTAAGGCATTCTAAGAAAATACAACTTGAAAATATTAGTTGACCTAAAAGTTTAACTTCGAATCGAATTATTACACACTTTGAAATAAGCTACTGAAAAAACTTTGAGAAGAAAATGAGATTGTGATAAAGCGACTTTCAGTTTCAACCATTTCAATGAAATGAATTCCACATGTAATTGAAGTTCAATTTGACGCTTCTGCGCGGTGAAATCATATTTGATTTGTTTGTCGTTATTAAAACATGACAAATTTTTTCAGAAACCGAGATTAATTTACACCAACTTGTGAAAAAAGCGATGTCGTTATAGAAGGCTAGAATAGGTTGATACTTTGAGACGTTATTTCTGGGCTTGTTACTCTTTTTTACTATGCTTGTCAAGCAAACTTGTATTTTTCAAAGGTCAATTCTTTGGGGATATTTCCCAGCAAGTATTCCGTCAATGCGTCCTCAAACGGTCTAGTCACGTGCATTTTATAATGAACAATATCATGCTCTTTAAAATATTCTATCAATGGCCCACCTGTGCCGCCTGGGTATGAGGCGGTCAGCGGATAAACGTCAAGAATTTCGAATCCTCTTTGACACATGAATGACGTGGCATGCGCGTTGAACATTGCGACCCGCTATAATATAGAAACAAAAATTACTTTTTCACCCATTTGCTTTTGTAATTTGACGAAACCTCTCAAAAATATTTAAGCGGTCGTATTCTGGTATTCTAGAGCTACTTACGGGACTGTTTAAAAATCTTTTATAATCAGAACGAAGCAATTCCGATGTGTCTTTTTCCTTTGATATTTCCGTTGAAGTTTTCCAAATCGTCCTTACAGTTTTCTTTCCTTCTTCTTGACGAGTCGTAAAAACGTGCATGATTCCCTGAAGCAACTTCCCGTAGTTTGAAAAATTCGTAGACGCCACATAATGCAAACCGAGGTTCAAAACAAGTACACTGTTTTCTGTCATTTCTGGCAGATCTAATACATCCTTTAAATCGTCTATAATTCGACTTTGGTTAAAATCTAAGTCATCTTGAGCTGGAAACTCGCCCGAGTATTTGTAAACCCAGTTCTGACTGAGTTTACAAGATTTGAAAAGTGTCCGACAAAGTGGGGTATCTAAAATTTCAGAGTGCATTCGTCGAGCTTGTGAATCACCATAAATCCATAGAGTGTCGTAAATGGGAGCTGTTGTTTTGTTGACGATTTCACTCAACTGGTTTTCAGAACCGACTCGGGCTAAAAGCATTAAGCAATTAAGCAGAATGTATTGTTCAGACAATCAATTGTAGCTTGTCATCGTTTGAATCAAAAACAAATGAAGTAATACACATGGGTCCTTTAATTCACTAAGTTATATAGTTCTATGAATAAACAGCCTATTTGAAATTTCCACTCGCAAGCTCGCTGCGAGTTTTTTTCATCCAATCAAAATGCTCCATAGTTTATTTTATTTAGATGCAAGCACTTGCAGCGAGCTGCAAGTTGGTTCGTGCGAGGAGTGGAAATGGGGCCTTCGGCCTGGTTTAGGCATCGCATTTTCGTCGAATTTAATATAAAAGTTATCTTTCTTAATGTCTAACCCATGTCCAGCCCAAAGTCTAAGGTTATTTAACATATTGAACCTAAATTATTTTTTACCAATTAAATTAAATGGAGAAGGCAATTATGCGATGTTTAAACCTGGGACCGGCAAAGAACAAGAGCATTTTCTCCTTGTTTGGATGAAATTTAAATTGCAAACAAGGCAATTCCTTTGCCAAATTCATCCAACATGGCGTCGATGACGCAACGTGAGAATCAAACTTTTTGAAAGATTTCTGCATAGTGATAACATTTCACTGTCCGGCATAAAATTCATTTCATTAAAACCATAAATCTCTCTAGTTCGTCAAATTACTAGATCTTTTCCGTATTTTTCTGAAACAAAGTGATAATACCTTTCAAATATGGCTTCCACTTTTCATGCGTCCATCTTCCGTAACCATCCCACAACAATTTGCACTTCATTCCACAACTAAAATCATATTTTTTCGCCAACTTCTTCACAACGTCTTGTGGTAAGTGGTTGAATGAGAACAACCCTAGAAGCGTAAAATCGTTGGGATGAGACTAAACGACATTTTGTTCCATGACAAGCAAGCAAGTTTTGGAATGGAAAGATTTCATAAACCCTTGTTATTTTCTCTGGGAAGCCAAACTCCCCAAAGGCTATATCACATGCCAAAGCAGAGATCTGAAACTTTTATTCCGGGAAAAGATTGAACTAACCTCTGCCATTTGGTAGAGGTATGTTCATCGTTATTCGCTCCCCTTCTCGGAATGGTTGTAGTAGGTAATCATCCTTCGCACGACCTTGTAAGACACCATTCGGTTGCATCTTTCCTTGGGCATTTCCTGGTAAAATATGCAAGGTGTTTTGAAAACGAGTTTCGAAATTCAAATCAGCATTTCATTTACTCATCTACTGGATTCAAACAAATAGAAGTTCTTTCTAACGACCCAAGTGCGGCAGACGTTTTGTTTTTGTGCACCTGTGGTTCAAGAGCTTACAGAAAATAATAGGTGTATGAATAAAATGCTAATTTTTGATTTCCAAAACTTTGCTCTTTTGAATTAGGTGGACACTTATATTATTAAGTAAATGTTTCGGATAATTGGCTGTAAGGTCTTCGACTCTGTTTAATCTTCTTGTTCGTGTTTCTGTGCATCAAGGAGCCCAGGTTTACTGTTGTTGTCGATAAATCAATCGTATAGAATTTGCGCATAACTTGGTAAAATTCAGTGAGTTCACGTTGCCTCAAGACGTGAAAGTGCATAAAATAAAGTTGTACTTATAAGTTTTTATACAATGCAGACGGCGCCGAGAAGATGCGAGGGACAGCAATCGTTCATAATGAAAATGTCTTTTGTTTGCGAGCCGTCCTCGATCGTAAAGCGGATCACAGATGGACAAGTTTTTCTATGGGCAAGTTTTAATTGCTAATTGCGCGTGTCTATGATATACAATTTTTTCAACTAAGGGTTTTTCCTTGACTAGTAGCTATGTTTTAATCCTGCTGCCAACAAGTTCTCCTTAACAAATATGTTCGTAGCGATGCCCAAATAACTTCGGCAAATATTCTTTGACGACACACTCAGACGAGAAAAATCCTTACTTTGCTAAGATTTACTGTGAGAAGTACACTTGTTCAAAGTCAAGCATGTTTGATTTTGAACAACTGCATTTCTCACAGTAAAAATTGGCAAAGTTGTGCATACGCACGGGCAATTCAAACTTGTCAAGTAAAACTTGTCAAAGAAAAACTTGCTTATCTGTAACTGGCTTATAGTCTCTAATGAAGCCATCAACACAGATGGCCTTTCAAGTTCGCCGAGTTTGCACGCCATACTTGTCTCCACTGAGCATGTTCACATACCGGTTATAAACCAGTTATCAGGCGGATCAAGGAAACCACTGCACGTCGTGTAATCCAAAGTGATGTTCACATAGTAGATTCCAGGCTCCACGATTAAAAACACAACTTCGTAAGTACCATTCCAAAGATCAAATACAACAGGTCTCAAATTTGCAACTGGACTGCCAACGAAAACTCGCCACCAGTCTCCCCCAGTCGTCTTAAACTCTCCTGCGTTTGAAACGGCTTGAATGAAAAACCTGCTAAATTGACCGGCCGATTTCAAGTCCCACCGAGAGACAAAACTCTTAGAGGCGTCTGTTTGTAAGCCATTTCTTTCGTAACTCCACTTTAGATGTCCACTACAAGGTCCTAGCACACTTTCAATATCGGTCCTTGATTGTCTGATTCGGCACCAATCTTTCATGAAAACCTCAAAATCTTCAAAAAATTGAGCTTTTGATGCCTCGAGAAGCATTTCCAAATAATCGAACAAGGATATAAAAACTGCCGCACACGCCAAACTCAACAAAAGAAAGCCACCATAGTATTTTAAGCGCGGAAGCCTTGGTCGCATGTTTTAACCGGTTTCAAATAGTTTCAAATTGTGCGAAATTTAAGACTTTTTGCATGCTAAAACGTGGCAATTATGAGTTATTATTGTTCGAATTATGCGTACTGGTTCTTGAATTGTTCTTATTTACGCTACCTGTTGGCTACATCGTCATAACAACTGGTTTTCTTTTGCAAGAAATTGCTTTAAAACATAAGGACGAATACTGAAAAAAAATTCCGAATATATCCCAAGCTTTTGTAAAACTTTCTTTAACTAGACAAGAACACGAAAACTGTTTCTTTCGTTCGTTAAACAGCCTTTAAAAGCGGTAAAAAGACTATATATCATTATCTATACAGTTTTGAGATTTTTGCGCCAAACTTCTCGCGTTTCTATCCGATAGACCTTATGACCACAGTACAAAAGCAAGCGCTTATTAAAAGGTTATTCTATAAAAGTGTATAGTCACTGGACATCTGAATTCGACCATTACATGCTGCCCTTTTAGGTGTGATTCGAAACGAATGTAAATCAAATAGTAAGACAACGAACATAAATGTTACATTTATTTACGGTAGTTAACGATGGTAACAGTTTTTTGCAAACGAATGATCGTTTTGCAAATATAGACAATCAATATTTTCTCGACCTGAAAGCATCTAGCTTCGGCGAGTTGATAACGGAAGACTACAATAATTATACAATAATTATAATAATAAAACAAATCATTAATTATTTATATCTGGAGTACTCAATTGCACCAGGCAACATACTCTTGCGCAGGGCGCTTATATAGTTTCTTACATAACGCTCCACAAAGCCCACTAAAAACCACCATAATGAACTTGCCGATGGGGCAGCGTGAACGCACTAAGCAGCACGAAAGACTGCAATGAGCAGTTTCCTTCCACCAGTTACACCTCACACGTTCACCGCAGAGAAGACACTCAAAACAGTATTCAAACTGCACACATTGTCAACTTTTGCTAAAAGCACGCTCATCAATATATAAGCGCCCTGCTCTTCCCTTTGGACAGATTAACGACAGACGTAAATCTCTTTTAAAAAAACGTAAGACAATTTTGTGGCTCGCTATGTTCTCCTAACAACTGTCCTAAACAGAGGCAACCACCCTAAAGTACACACTAATTCCAAAGTTTCAGGGCGTCAATGCCTCTGGTTAGGAGACTGATCATAGTGAGTTATTTAAAATTAGCTCCCGACTTTTTTACCCGAGTTCGACCTCTGTATACTTACTACTCTAAATATATCATCGTGATTGTGACAATTCAATTTATGCTGTACAGTAATCACTACACCTAAGTCTTAAAAGGAACAGCAAATTAAGAAAACTTAATTTTGTGTAGATATTTCCACAGGAGACCCTAGATCATCGTTTTTAGGCCGTAGTGGTCGCAACAGGTGGTTCAGGATCAGGAACGATTGGGAGCCAGTCACGTGAGATAACTTTTAGTCGAGCTTTGGCTTGCTTGTACTCCATCTTGCTAAAATACTGCTTGAAGATTTTGTCTTTTTCGTAGTTCTCGCGATAATGGTCAGCGCCTTGTAGCAACGTCAAAAGCATGCGCATGTAAAGGTCGGGTGTCTTGTCAGTCAGCAAGGCATCGCGCACCTCTTGGACCAAAACATGCTTGATTTCTGAAAAAATATCAAGGAAATTATAAGGTAAAACGTGTCAAGAACTTCAGTTTCGAAAAAGTTTCTGCCGAAATCGTAGTAAAAAAGGTTCTACAAATTGTAATAAGTTCTGTAAAATTCAAGGAAGTATTTTTGAAATTCTAGAAAAAT
>JAOBYK011258637.1:5782-17085 GCA_025434845.1 Phenganax subtilis | reverse complement strand
GATAGCTTTAAAGCAATCAATGTGTGTAGCTACTTATACGCTCAAATATTGTATGAACATTATGTACTTACTTGGCAAAGTACTATTTCCATTAACAGTGTTTATAAGACCAAACAGCAGTACGACTGACAACATATTTATACCGTGGGAAAACCAAGGAGGAAGGAAGGGTTTTACCGATGCAATAATATTGCCATTGCTTGCTGTCGTCATGGTCCTCTCGGATTGAAGAGAAAGAGATCTTATGTCATCAGTACTTTCATGTACAACGTCATAATGTTTGCTTCTCAAGTTACAACCGTTTTCAACTTCTCCAAAGTCAGTGTGACCAACGTCTGAAGATGTCGAGGAGGAATGTATATTTGTTATTGAAAAAGCGGGAGATCTATACAGGAGTATACGGCACATTCGAGTTCTTTTTTTCGCTTGTTTATGAACCGAGCCGTAAAAGAATTCTTTAGATATCGTTTTCATCGTCCATTTCGTTGCTATAACCTGGTAAGACCAGGGCCCAGTTTCTCAAGCTGGATTAGCGTTAACCAAGGGTAAAATTTTAACCAACTGTTTTAAGTTTTGTATGTCTGTTTGTTTCAAAACTGCAAATTAAGGACAAGACGATCCAGAAATAATTTGTAGAAAATAATTCCAAGTTTGCAAACAAGAACGAAACTTTTAACGCAGAGTATTAAACGTGACCCGGGAGTAATCTAACCATCTTTTGAACACCGAACCCTGCAATACACTTACTACAATACACTATTCAATTAATCAATGCTACGTTCATTCAATATTTTGACACCTATTTTGATATATTACAAACTATCTCTACGAAATATCTGTCCAAAGTGCTTCAAAGTACAGTCAATATTTTGATATTTAGTTTCATGTAACTCATTATCTCGAACCTATCTCTTCAAAATGCTTCAGAGAACTGCCGTGCGCTTACTGTCACCTTTCATTTATTGGAATCGTTGCACTACTACTGGTCTACCTTCGATAGCATCGAACCTCTCGAATTTAGAGCCAATGTTGGCCCCTACATATTCAAAGTACGTATCATAACCACAGATCATAACTGCAATTTGTTCCAGTGTCAATTCTTCAGTTTCACGTTTTCATAGTACTGGTCATTCCTCTTTTTTCCATTACTCTTTTCCTCTGGTGGTGAATCTAGAAACACTTCCTCGTAGGGAGCGGCAGGGGCCTTCGCCTTATCATTAGCTGACGATACCATAGGAGTGACGTTTTCATACGGTTGACGTGCAGTATCATTTGCTTTCCGAGGAGAGACATTTTCGTATCGTTGTTTCACTGGTTCTTTATCACTGGGCAAGTCAACAAGTTCATATCCAGCGTCACGTCGAGGATTGTTATTCGTGCTTCGTGGAGGGTTACTACTATGGTCAATTCAAAAGAAATGACGATAAATGACGATCTTCTTCCACCCACTAAAAGTAGGAAGTTTTCCGATTTTCGGATTTACTTTTAGCTAGGTGCAGAAGTAGCGTACAGGCATGGCAAAGAAGGCCACACTTGATGTTACAACGTCGTAGATGGAAGAAGATGAAAGTAAATGAAGGTTGTAACGGTGGAATTGGTACAAATGTTAGATAAAAGATGCAAGCTGAGTTAAAAGACAAAGATCTTTGGACAAATATCCCACCTGGCAAAATAGGCAAACTTAAGATAGACAAATAAGAGGAAAGACGCAAAAAAGCAACCCAAGTACAATGAAAAACGTGTAAAGACTTATAAATTTTCTCTAACAGATTGAGTCCCTTCCAACTTCTTCAACCCAGGGTTGATTCTCTGCAAAAGATGCAGAAGTGCAAATTTCAATGTTATTACATACCTTTCTGAGGTTGTGCCATCTGCGTTCATGTCTGCTCTAAACTTCACTGTGCTGTAGAAGGAAAAAGAATATGAAAGATAGTTCAAGGTGTTTAATGTATGGATATTTTCATTTTTGCTCAACTGGGTCATTTCTGTATGATACCTCTCATAATTCATATTGTTATAAGACAAGTTTCTTTCTCTTTCCAGTTGTTGCATTCTTCGTCTAAAAAACCAAAATATCATTGAGAGGCATTACTGTATAACAAGGGAATGTCTTCTGTGCTCTGAGTCCAAAATGCAAGGAATTCTAATTAATGGGAAAGGGTCATGATTTCATAGCACCAGCTTGGACTGGATTTACTAGTCCTTTTCACTTCTGTAGTATCGCATTGTACAACTAGGTACAGTCAACCCACTATTCAAATATTCTTCCACATCTCAGGACAAATTGATTTACCATGGCTGCTGCCTCAGCAGTCTAATTGTTTCAGAGACTACTGATACTTACCTTCTAAAAACACAGAGAAGAAGTAAAATTATGATAAGAATAAGAACAACTGCAGCTGAGGCTGATATTATGATGATTACATAAGGTTCCATCTTCTCTTCATTGGCTGGCATTTTAGTTGTACTGTGTTGACCAGTTGTGACTATAGATACATTGACACTCTTTGCCAACCCAGTGGTACTCCTTGGTGATATTTTTCCAGTACTGTTTAATACTGTTGGTTGCTCTAAAGTAATAAAAGACTTTGTAAATGAAATAGATTTTGAAGGGAAAAGGAGAGAATTTTCCTGAACCATTAAGTAAATTTGGTGCTCCAGCAACCATGAGTACGTATTTGCTTAATTCTATGAAACACCAGATGATCTTACTTAAAGTTAACTATCCACTGTTACTGGTTACTTCATTGTTCTTAAACAAGACAAATTTCTTGGAATGCAAGCACTTCCTGGGTAAACCAATGGAATCATTGTAAATGTAACCTACAATGATTCCATTGGTTCAAAACACAAACTAACCATAACTTAGTTTGACAAACCACTGCTGTGGACTGATTCAATGGTCAATTAAGCTGCATTGTTGTTTCATAATAAATAGTCAATTTGTAAATGTCTGAATTTTACCAGTACAACCGGAATTAATTCCGACAGACAACCATAATTTGACTATCACGCTCACTGTCGTATTTCGAATTAACATAAGGAAAATATTTGCGACGGATAACTGAATAAGAAGCCTTGATATTTCAAATCCTTTTGACTTATAAATGACAAATTGTAACTTGCAGCGATCAAGAATTGTGACAAATGCGCGCTCACCTGTGGTCAGTGTCTGGTTAGCTTTAGTTCCTGACCAAATGGTAAATAGTACAAATAGTAAAAAATACACACGCTTATATTCTTCTGCGAACATCATAAAAATACAGCAAGCAGCGTGAAGATTTAAAAGGAATCAAGACAGCTCCTTTATCAACGCATTGAACATCAGTTTGCGCCCATGTTGAATTTTGTGATCAAGGAAAAACATACCAGACATCATATTGAGATCAGTATCATTCTCCATAACCATGGGCGTGGAGTGTGGAGGCCTCATGGAAAGGGAATAAACTTAGGAGTTTTAAAAAAAAATTAATGGAACTCTACATAGACTATTTAGAGCCTATTTGGAGTTCACTGTTCTATCTAACCTTCCACTTTAGTAGAACATCATGTTCTAACTTAGTCAATGCTATTGTGTGAAGCGCAGTTTGTCCTGAACGTTATCTCGTTTATCAAGTTCAACTGGTTAGAATCGATTTGATTTCAATTTAATTGGCAACTGCACTTGGAATGATAGCGATGGTATGTAGAACAAGAGGTGGAATAGGCTTTATAGGCAAAAGTGTAACAATTTTGAAATTACTTATGCCCGATGTGTCTCACGTGGGAAGTCCCAACACCTGTTCAATTCAGTGACCTACGCCACGACCTACGCTCACGAGCTTGTCATTGTCATTTAGTTGCTTGGCAACTGCGTGTTTCTATTATTGTTGTGTGCCATATGGACGAACAGACACGAAGAACAAAGTAATCAAGGATTTTGGAAATTATATGACAACTAAATAGTCTAACAGACCTTTAATACTCTTTACGGTAAGCTGATAGGTTTGAATAAAGCATGATGCTTTGAAGTTCCTGCGATGTAGTCATTATGTAAGTTTTATTCCGTGCTCTGTCTTTGACGTTCGTTGCCAACATTCCGGACCGCAGTAGCGTTAAATTTAAAAGTAAGCTGCAAACATATCGTCATCTTTTATAAAGTATGGCATTACATGCTCCATTCGGTACAGATGAACAACCAAGTGTGAATGTTAAAATTGTCGCTGGTAAGGCTCTTGAAGTGAAGAGAAGTAATGGCGGGAAAAATGACAGCTTAAGTAGAACACCTTATAAATACTCCAGTCGGCCTCCTTGGTTCTTGAATGATCTCTCTGGCGAAACGAAAAAGTCGAACAAACCTCTTTTAGGATCGATTTTGCCTTCATCAAACACATGTCAAGAAGAAAGGGTCTTAACAGATCGCCAACCCAGTGAAGTGAAGGAAGAAACAAGCAATCAGGATAATCCTGTAGAGTCTGTAGACTTCATGTTATCACGCTTGCTATCGCAATTCCCTGCCTCAAAGTTCAAAGAAATCTACACTGAAATGGCAGGTTTTGATCCTCGCTTGACTAGCTATGTAACAAAACATCAAGTTGAAATGACTTTGAAGAGACATAAAGCACCCATACCATCTACAGTGTTACACTTGCTTTTGGAAAAGTTTGCCTCTGAACATAACGCGAATATGATCAACTATGAAAGTCTGATCAAGTACCTGTTTTCATACAGTCTGAAGGGCAGCTCACTAATAGCTGTAGCACATAAGCAGAAACCTTCAAATGAAATAAAAATTGACGATATAAACAGTTCAACTGTCAGGCCTCAGAGTATGCTTAGTGACAGCACAAGCAGTCCAAGGTCAGATCAGTCTTCATATGTTTCACCTCGTAGTCTAGTCAAGAAAGCAATGGATGATAGGGAAGAAGCATATTTATTGGTTCAAATTGAACATGCATTCAAGGCAAGTGGTGCTCAAATTTTGGCAACTCTTACACAACTTCATAATGATCTCAGGAAGCTTGGGAATGGGACTGAGCATGTCAAAGCAGATCAGGTAAAGTCACAATTATCCAGCATGTTGCATTTTACGCATAATTTTGTAACATGCACTTCTTATGTTTATTTCATATCAGATTTTTATTGTCTTTATTCATTGGTCAGATTGAGCGAACGTGTTCTTGGTTACGTCTTCCTCTGCACCATTCTTTACTGGAAAAAATTTTGAACAGATTTGAATTTAAAAAAAATGGTAAAATAAAGTAAGCAGTTAAGAACCTGTATCTCTTATTCTTTAATAGCTCAACATTGTCGTAGTGTTAACGTATATATCTCTGTAGCTGGATTGAATTTGTTGGATTCTTGGAAAAAGGTGTTCCTTTGTCATTTCAACAAAGTTCTCATGCATCTGAGAAAGGAAAATCTTCATTGCCTTTCTGGGAAAGTCAGATTCCACTTGCTCCAGTCTCACCAAGAAAGCGAACTGAGCAGCAGAAGTCAATTGCTGCAAGTAAGCTTTAAAGGCAATTGCTCATCACCATGATTAAGCACTGTATGTTGCTAAAAAATGCAACAAAGAAGGGCTACTTGCTTTGATTCAGATAACCATAAAATTCAGAGTAACATATAGTGTATTTCTCACGTCTCAAGTTTTTTTTTTATTTTCGTAAAACACAAGGTGAACGTGATGAAAACTTGATAGAAAATGAAAGAAAGAAAATGGACGTTACTTCGACAGACTTTGATCATGGGCCTCTCGAAAATATAGAAAGGTTGTCAGTACTTCGCGTCAGATAACAAGATCTTGGCGCTTAGAGCAACTTGCATTGCCATAAATATCCTCAATACGCGATGTACTCATACCAGTAATATTTTGCGTCATATTTGTAGACATTACGACATATTGAAAGTGGGTCGAAACAACGACAGTTCGGAAACAGTGCATGTAATGCAGTTCAACCCTGCAGATGATGCTCAACCACACTCTACAGATAGCGAGAGAAACGCACAAAGTTTGGATGACAAATTGGAGAGATTTTCTCATCTTACGGCAGCTCTGTTACGATCTGATGTTGATAAAGATGGCATGTGCATTCCATTCATTACCTTTACTCTTTTATATACTGGTTGTTAATGCCAGGCTCAATTTTTAGAGTAAAACAGAGTTTTGTAAAATTCTAAAAGACATCTCTATTTAGGTACGTTAAAAGCACGGGACGTACTTCGTATCGTCAATAACTACAATTTGATTTACAACCTACACTTACCCGAAGAGAAAGTGCTTGAAATCACTCAACGTTGCACTTTTGCAAACACACACGATGTGGTGATCGATGAACTGGCCAGATCATTGTGGGAGGTGATGAAAACAGTGTAAATTATTCTAATTTATTGGAGATTTGGACGGAAACCAGAATAGTAGCAAGAACCCAGGCACGGGAATGTTAAGGAAACTGGAGGAAACTGAGAGGTGCATCATCACCGATTCGTTGCTGATAAATGTTTACCCAGTTGGAAGAAAGACGATTCATCTTGATGACAGTTTACCAGCAAGAGCAGTCAAAAATCTGCCCAGGGTAATGACTTCGCCAAAGACGTTTGTATGTTATGCGCATAAGTCGTTGAAATGTACCTGGATGAAAAAGTTTTCGAAAAGAAGTTGTAAGACTTTGTGGTAGAAGGGCATGGAATGATAATTGATACTCGTGGAACAGAATTCGAAAAATCATCATCTACACATGATATTGCTGGATTAGTTTTTCACGCTTCGCCCACAACTTGGGATAATTTACCGAAAGGCAAGGCTTGGGTCAGGATCAAATTAAAGGAAAAGGTACTTTGTTAGGAAGTTCACTATGAAACGCGATATCAAGGACTGCCGGCTACGGGTACGAAAATAAATCCAAGAAAATCAAAGTAAATACTAGCACTATCTGCATTTATCCTTCTGTGCATGTAAATATATAGGAAAACAAATTATTTAATGCTACTGAAATACTTGCAATCTATACCTTCATGCAATCACATATGCAATTACATATCTCCACCAAAACCATTTCGCTCGTATTCAGAGAACCAACTACTTTGCGGTACATCATTTGCTTGCAAGTAGGGTAACTATCTACACTGCTGTACAGTACAGAACTCATGCATAAAAATATTTCTTGGTGCAACCTGAAGCTTATTCCATCATATTTTCCATATCATAAAACACATCCAAGAGACAACTCATAGACCAAGCTTGAACTTCACAACTGTCTTTGCAGTAAGCACCATTGACGTTAGTCAACTCGGGCAGACCATGCCATGGTGAATTAAGTAGATATTGATGGTGAGTAGACAATATTCTCTTCACGTCATCACAAGTCGTACTAAAGTGTCTACTTCCGCCAATGATCTTTGAGAAATGTAATCTCGCTCGCAGGTAGGCGCCCAAAACCCAAAGCCATTCCTATACAATGCATAAATAATAGCTCGTAAAGCAGTTACCTAAACACTAGGTTTAAAAGCCGACATTTATAATTTCGATCAATTTATTATCGCGCCATTTCTCGAAATTCGCTACTCACTGGTCCTTGGTGATAGTTGAATCCACGAGCATTCTTGTAGTTCGAGGAATCCTGGGAGTTATCATAAACACCATCGTATGCCCAGTCACTTAGATGGAGAAATGGAATAGTAAGTATGGTACAAACATAGAGCGTAAGTAGGGTCAATTTAACCGAAACTATACAGTGTAGTACAAGCATAAAAAAGACGACTTACTCCGGATCCAAAGTGCGAACGCCAAGTGGACCAAGAAGATGTTTTCTGATCATTTCAAGTCCCATCCAAGCATTCTTAGGATTGAACATTTCCGGTGCCTGTCAAAAAACCCAGAAAAATTGAGCAATGCTCCATGTTTTAGGTGTGTGATTTGCCATCTCCATGGTACAGATAGAGCACAAAAAAAAAGCAAATAAAGAAGGAATGTGCGCCATGCAATCGGACAGGATTGTACTACAATGAATACGGATGCGAGTGAAGACTTACCACAGCCATTGCCATTGGAAAGTTAGGTCTGAATTGGTAATCAGTGAAACGATGCGTTGCCTTATAGCAATCTTTATAAATTCCTCTCTTATGAACTAGACTGCTCTCCTCTTCTTCATTATTCACGTTGTCAGAAATCCAAAACTTCTCTTCAAAAGCAGCTTGTATTTTCTTTTCCCACTCAGCATAGGACCAGGTTTCTGAAAATGTGTGCAAACTGTTATACACTATATCAGTCATGCCATTTGGGTTACAAACATAATCAGCCATATTTTGCAGTACCTCCAGTATTGTCAGCAGTTACTCCATCATATGGAAATATCTTCCTCTTTGAAATATCAGCAAGCCATGTCACAGTCGATTTGCAAAGACCAACTATCTCGACTGAACTTCCATCTCTACAAATGTCGTTTAGGAACTTGATAACTTATTGCATCCTTTCACAAGAATATTTGAAATATTGAAATTTCGCTGAACAAGGTGAAGCTATTGCTCGGAAAAATTTATAAGTACAAAGGTATTCACCTGGGAGTAGCTGGTACCCCAGCGTTTTCAGCAGTTTGTGATTCTCCAATTTTATCCATCCATGACCCATTATTCCACTGATTACCGCCGAAGACGAATCCCGTCATACGATCAACCCCAACCTTCACGTTGAAAGCTTCGTCACGTGAGTTCCTATCAAGATCGGGCCCGGCGTTTTGTTCCCGAAACTCGATTCCACAGAAATGACGTTGCATGATTTCTTGAATAACATCGTGCAGAGGTTGCTCCTGAAGAAAAACGACGTAAGGAACGCTGGTAATACTTGAACAGCTACATTTCCTCCTCTCACGGCTTAAGAAAAACTTCTCGTAAGAATTTTTTTGTGCAAAAACCTCTGTGGAGAAAAGTGTCTTATTTTCAAACTTCTCGCTCTTATAAAATACCAAAATAGCTTACAACTTCTCCTGGCTTCAAAGGAACGGACTCATCATCAGGATACATTCTTGTGACAAGACATTTTAGAATCTCATGACCGCTAGGCGCCATACGACAATAATCCTGTATGGCTTGCAACCACCACCACGAGGCATCGCGACAGTTGTACCTGGCACCCGTACCACCATTCAGTAAATTTGGTATCAAACCATGACGCACACAACCACCATATGCAAGAATCAACTGCCTACAGAATGGACATGAGTTGTGCAAATTCTCTCGAGATATGATTATGCTAAATTTTAGCTATATTACAATAGGTCATAAGAACATGACGTGAGTCCTAAACACGGACACGCACTTAGCCTCTTGAAAACGTCCAGTAACTAGCAGCAGTCCTCGTAAGGAGATGAACGTATCTCGTCCCCAGCTCCTCCAGAGGCCAACGGAGAAGTGCGGCAATCCTGCAGATATTGTGAGTAAGTCTTCACTGGAATTCGATGAAGTCAAACTGGGAGAGAGTCCGGGTAACGGAGCTGAGCTTGTTGATCCAACTAATTGTACAGAACCCATAGCGAGAGATTTGATGAAAGCAGATCCATTCTGAATAAAACTAAAGATACATGACATTGTAGACAATACTGCATATTTCAAATGAAATAGCGGCTTATAGAGAGAATATAACCCGACAGCGAAAAAATATCACTTTGATACACATAGTAAAAATGATCACGTGATCGATACCATTTTACTATTTAATACTGCATATTAGGCTACCTCTGTATTCTCAGTGGCCTACAGCTATTGTATGAACTGTTACTAACCCGCTCATTTGCGGCATGACCTGTTCTACCAGCCGCATGTAGACGACAGTGATAAAAACATCAAAATATGCAGGAACCAGGTATCGAGGTAATTTTGAAATGCTATCAATGACGCTCTGAAGCCAGGTAGCAAACTGCAACGACAAAATTTTAAGAATCACTGGATAAAAATTTATGAAATTCTGCTCTATACAAATTTGCGTAATTACTTAAACACTGATCTGGCGAATAATGAGCTATTTGTTAAAAAAAACACCCTGCCAAAAGTGAATATGCATATTCTGGGTACTTTTCTGTTCCTATTTTATGTCTACATATACTTTTTAAACGCAGAGCACTATAAACCTAACCTTTTCCGTACGTTTAAAGTGCATCAAACGTTGTGCCGTATAGTCCATGAGCCAGTTTCCTTGTCTCAAATTATGACATATAGGATGACCAAGATCATTGTTCGCACGAATGGAAGACATCGTCGACATAAATCCTGTTTGATACAAGAATCCTTTAGTTACTTTCTGCTTGTAGTCACAGTCGCTATTAAATCTACAGCTCCATCTCCATGTTGGAGTTTATTTCTGTTTAGTTTAAAATAGCGCGAACCTTGAATGCCACAATAAACAAAAGGCCCATAACTTGGGATATCATAAGCTCCACCACCAAACCCGTCGGCTTTCTCTTCAGCATCACAACGATGTAATATGCGGTTCATATCGGCGAGGTTCAGCGTCTTAAATATTGAGTCATACTCACTGGTTTTACTCTCACAAAAATTGCTGATCACATCTCTATAATTATGAACAATGAGATATATTCGATTTACACAAGCAGCAATAAGGGAAATGATAATCTTTGATCCGGATGAGATACCCTCATCATGACCAGCGAAGAATTAGCACTCTGGTATATTACAGTCCAATTGCTCTCTGACCACTTCGGCTACACGTTGTACGTGTTTCGGGTCGTTCTTGATGACAGGAATACGAACAATTGGAAAATGAAGTGAAGTACAGGTTCACAAGCTATGATATACTACCTCACGGAATTTACAGCTTCTTTCACACGTGGAAATAAGGAAATCTTGAAAGCAATAACACTTCCAGGAGGAAAAGCATCAAAATACACCTCTCTTCTCCCTTCCTTATTTTCCACTCGTACAAACTAAAAAAAAACAAACCTCTATATGATCATTTTTGCATACAAACCTCGCAAAATAAGGATCACTATTAGACAGATGATTAACCTACATCTGGTCACCGTTTGAATAGTCCAATGTTAACAAAGCTACGGATTACTGAGCAAACTCATCAATAACGATCCCTTGCTTTTATAAACGCAGTAGTAGTAATGTTACCTGTGACTGTTCAACTGGTAAATATTCACGGATCTCCACGACATGGGTCTCAAGGCCATTGATAAAATCTGGATTTTTAATATATTCTTCAGCGCCTACTTTTCTGAGAGTACGACCTTCAAACAGCACTTCGTCGATAATTCCTAGGAATGCCAAGTAAAAGACAGGTTTAAACGCACTGCAGCGTGGGAGAACAA
>JAOBYK011257526.1:0-21696 GCA_025434845.1 Phenganax subtilis | reverse complement strand
GTTGCGAAATGTTTTAAAATAAGGAAAATATAGCCGTGCAAAGTTGGCAAATTTTGTATATTTTTCTATTACGCGCGAGAAATTAATACCCAGTTCGAGGATTTGGGTATCGATTTCCCGCGCGTAATAGAAAAATATACAAAATTTGCCAACTTTGCACGGCTATATTTTTTTTATTTTACTACACTTCGCATTCAAACTTGGCAGTTTTACTAAGTTCAGGATACTCTTTTCTGTTGTGGTAAAAGATATTCCTGGTTCAAACTTTTTTGAAATTTTGTCTATAAGGTTAAAGGTCCATTCCCTGCTGTTCAGGTGCCAAGGTGGGAGCGACTAAGGATGTGTGCGTTGACATTAATATTTCGATATCCACGTCAGCTGGGATTTTTCCATCAAAAGTTTTCCACAATGGCAATTACTACTTGTGCTACATTCATCCCTCTAGTGAATCTGCATCCTGAGATCATGTGACCCCGTTCCATGAGGGCAAGTCGTGCTCCTTGACAAAGAACAGAATCAGTCTCCGGTTCCCCAAGCAAAATCAAGTCACATAAGAATGGCCTATTTTCTATAGCACTAGGCCTTCTTTGTCTTGACGCCCTCACCTGTCTTCGGCTAGTACTGGACGGACGCTGTCCTGCAAAGTTACGTCTCATTATGAAACGTCTGTTCGGCGCAGGGGCTGCGTTTGTACGCTGTGTGACTGTTGTCAAAACATGTGACGCTGCACTGGCCATTGGCACACTTGCAGCGTTAGCATTGGAATGGCTTTCAAAAATACGCCTCACTTTGGCCTCTGTTTGTGCACTTGTTTGGGGAGAAGAAATTCTTGCTGATAGCTCGTTCAAATTTTCTAGAAGTTGATTAACAATTCTTGTATTCTTCGCAAAGCCTGAATTGTCACTTCCCGCCATTATGGATTAGTAATCTAATTCAGAGAAAATAAAATGAAGTATAGGTCTGCCGCTGACCGTTGTTACTGTCAGAAATCTCAACACACACTTTGAATTTTAACAGCAATTTGACATAGGTATTGTTTTCTCAACCTTCAGATCATGTTTTCTCGCCATACGTATAAAATTCTCGGCATACACGTGAAAGTCTCGAAGTACGATTAAAATTTTCGACCATCGTGTGAAATTCTCAACTTGCACGGCTAGTTGTTCTCAAATGTGAGATTATATTTTTGAACACACAGTTGACGTTCTCGACATGCAGTCCGTGTTCTCAATACACTTATGTCACGTTTGGCTTGCCATAGTTGTAGTACTAAATAAACATGTTTATATGCAAAGGAACATTTTTAATTGTACTTTGGACCTTGTAGGAATATTTGTCGAAACTTGTGCTGTTTCCTTGAATATTTTTGATTAACTGGGCATGATTTGGATATATTTCTTCTATAATCATCTGTAAGGTATGTGGGCATCTTACTCCGTAATTTTTTCAAGGAAATTTGCATTAGATGAAATTGTATGACACTTCTATGATATAATCTATCTGTGGTTATTATATCAAACATTTCTGATAATAACTTCTAAACTAGATATTGTACAGTGACAAGAGACATATCATTAGCTTCCTCTTGATGAGATGAACATTTTGATATGTATTTTGTCTATGTACAAGCAGTATTTCATGCAACTTTACCTTCCAATAAGATGAAATCAATTAACTCAAATACTAGTATTTGTATCAATATTTTCTTTTAATAACTTTTAAACTACACATTGTATAGTGACAAGAGACATATCATTAGCTTCGTCTTGATGAGAGGAACATTTTGATATGTGTTTTGTCTATGTACAATCAATATTTCATGCAACTTTACCTTGCAATGAGATAATATGAAACAACTCAAATACTAGTGTTTGTATCAAAATTTTCTGTTAACTTTTATATTACTCATTGTATAGTGACAAGAGACATATCATTAGCTTCGTCTTGATGAGAGGAACATTGGTAGTTGATCAACAGAAGCTGACAAGTATCTATTCTGGCTTGAAGAATTACATAAATGCGAGAAGTCCATGCTATGGAGGCCCGTTCTGGTCAAAATCCAACTATTTATTTCAAGACTTCAATGAATTTTTTTGGTCATATGTCTCCAATTTTCTTAGACAATAAATGTTTTTGTTCATTGCTGTCAATTAAGTAGCTGAACAGTTACAGCTAATTAGCTGAGTTAATTAGCTGAACAGTTACAGCTAGATCTTGTAGATATGAGTAAACTTAGATATAAAAATAATGGTTATAATTGGATTCTTACTGGTGTAGAAATATTATCTAGATATGCATTTGCTATTCTAGTGCGTAAAAAAGATACTAAAAATATGTCGGAGGCTGTTAGAGAATTATTAAAAGAGTTTAAGTCTATATTTGAAAAAACCGCGAAGCGCCCTTCGGGCTATCCTGATAAAATACAATTTGATGAAGGTAAAAAATTTTATAATGTAGGTGTAAAAACTCTTTTAGAAAAATATGATATTAATTATTTTTCCACACATTCAGAAGGAAAAGCTGCTATTGTTGAAAGATTTAATAGAACTTTAAAAAATATAATGCGGAAATATTTTTACTCTAAGGGGACCTACAAATGGATCGATGTTTTAAGTGATTTTGTTTATAATTATAATAATACGAAACATGGTACTATTTTGATGAAGCCTAAAGATGTAAATAAAGATAATTCCGCACAAGTTTGGTTAACTTTATATGGCTTATGGCTTATGGCTTATATATAGTTACTTTGCAGCGTCTAAGCTGAATTGTATAACTATTTACAATGGTTTTCTAACATACACATTACGTATATGAATATATATTACCTTACACTGTCTATTTTTACAACGATCAATTTTACTTCCTAATCTGCTTATCTTAGCCCACTCTGTCAACTTTCCCTGTAGGAGGAAACCGGAGTACCTGGGGAAAACCTAAATTTTTTGGAAGAGTAGTTGACAGACTCTTTTCACTTAAGAAAGTTAAGTCCGCGCTGAGAATCGAACCAACAACCTCAGTGGTGAAAGGCGCATATCTTAGTGACTGCGCCACCGAGGCCCCAATGGACATTGAACCGGAAAATATCCGCTACCGCATTACAAAATTGGTGAAAAACTGTGAGTGATGAAGTACAAGATTTTTTTTGAGAAAGGATACAAAGCTAATTTTACCAAAGAAATATTTGAGATTAGTAAGATTTTGGAGGAGATCTTACCATGTATGAAATAAAGGATACTACAGATAATGAGCCTATTTTAGGAAAGTTTTATGAACAGGAACTTTCACCTGTAGATAAACAAGAAAGCAAAGTGGATGTTTACAGAGTAGAAAAAGTCTTAAAAACTAGAGGAAACATGGCTTTGGTAAAATGGTTGGGTTATGATAATAAACATAACTCTTGGGTAAAGAAAACTGATATAAAAAATCTTAAATAAATGCATCCAGAATTTTCAGATTTAGACTTCAACCAAGATCATGAATTTGAACGTGAGCAAGAAAATAGAGATGAATAATCTAAACCATGAATATAAAGAAAATATAGATGATAATATAGATAGAGAATGCGAAGAAACCACTCTTACAGAACCAGATGTTGATGTTGGAACCGTAAATCCAGAAATGGATTGGGATAATACCTATGATGAAGTAGATATTCCAGATGCAGGAAGAGATGTCATAGATGTAAAAAGAGCTGAAACTGATGATAAAAAACTTTTTATTAAAGTTCCTAAACCAAAACGTTGTTAAGAGTGATGGTCCTTTTCTTAAAGAACTCGTAGAAAAGTTTGACGTAAGAAGAAGTGAAAAGACTGGTAAAGTTTTAGGCAGAACCTTCGAAGAAGAAAAGATTATCGTTAGGGGGAATGATGGTGAGTTTATCTTCTCAATTGACATAAAATCACAAAAAGCCATAAATAGGTTTATAGAACTATTGAGAAAAGCTAAAGCCAAACATTATGGAACTAGTTCTGCGCAAACAGAAGAAAATAGAACCTAATACTATAAATACAAAAAATTTAGATGATATTACGAGTCAGGTTAGTAGAGATTCTTTAGAAACTTTACAATCTAGAATAGAAGATATGTATCAGGATGTAGAAAATAAAATGTGGGTGCAGTGGGCCGCAGAGCGCCTTATTTAACAGAACAAAAATTAAGAACTGTTCGTGGATACTTAAATATGCCCGAGTCTCAATCTATGGAGGAAAAGTTAGAAAATCTAAAAAATGAGGCTGATTATCGGAGATTAAAAAAACTTCAAGAAACAGATCCTAATGAAGAAGTCGTATATGATACTTTGGAAAAAAATAGCAAGACTAGCTGCTGATAATATACGATTAAAAAACAACATTAGAACAACAGAGCCAGAAACTCAAGATATCATCAAAAATGAAACTGAGCTCAACAATTTAAATCGATTTGAGAAGTTTAAAAAATGGGCTAAAAATAATCTTATAGGTTTAAGTAGTGTAGCTATGCTATGCAGGAATTATTACTACTGTAGTGATGAGTGCACGAAGTGCTGTTAAAAAAGTAGCTCAAGCTACGAGTAGATTTGCAAAAGCTGTGGCAAATCTAGCTAAACAAGCTGCTCCTATAGCTAGTGCCATATTGGGTTTACTTGCTAATGTTTTAAAATGAGGAGCAAAAGGTGTAGGTTTTTTAGCTCAAAATTTATGACATGTATAAAAACCGAAGACGAATGAAATGAGTGTGAAAAAAATGAGCCTAAAAGGTATAAGAGATAAGTCTTTAAAAAATAAAAAAATCATTATAAATAAATGGCTACTACCAACAAACTTAGACCAGATTTTAGAAAACTTAAAATGTCTGATATTAAAGGAAGTAGAAGTAAGCATATTATTACCTTACACCCTAATAAAGCTAATCCTGGTGAAAAAATATACGTAGATATTCCTAAGTTAAAAAGGAAGATTGTCTTGTTCCAAAATCCTTAAATTTAAAGTTTGATTTTAAGAATAAAAATACAAAGTCATGGTTTTTAAACAATCTTGGAAAAGGATTAGTAGATAGACTGCGTGTCTGTAGGAGGACAAATTTGATTCAATAATACTGGAAATTCTACTTATGAGATTTTTAAAGATTTATGGCTACCAGAAAGAACTAGAGAAGAAATGTGCGATTATGGGATAGTTAACGAAAATACTAGAAAAATTATTTCTAGGAGTGATGATGGGGCTAAGACCGGAACTACTCAAAAAGTTTTGCATGCATTATTATCTACGGTTTTAGGAACTAAGCAAAAAATAAAATTATCAAAAATCTTGGGGGATCATGGATTATTTTGTCCTTATGCATTAGAAAATAATCTTCAATATAGAACTACTTTACGTAAATATACTACGATTATGGTCGCTCAAAGTGGTGAAAGTGTAGAGGGTTGTAGTCTAGAAAATATCGAGCTAGAATATAAGATTCAAAACAAAGAATTAGCTAATGAGAGTATTGTGGGGTACGAAGTTGGAAAAGTTTTAGTTTCGAACGCGTTACCTTATTAAAAACCGTAGAGTGGAAAAAAGCTAGTACTTTAATTAACGAGACTATAAATCTACCTCAAATAAGTATGGCTGCCATCGTGATGTTATTTAGAAATAAAATTGTGACAGATTCCGAAGAATACGTTTACCCCAACATAGAATCGATAAAAATTACCATCGAAAGGTGTTCCCTAATTCTGTGTATGGTCAAGGTATCAAAAAAGAAGATCTCTACGATGAAGCTAAAAGATTATTCGAGCATAAAAGCGAGTTAGAATAGAAACCTAGTAGTATGACGATCAGAAATTTCTTTAAAGATAAATTTGCATTGGTGGTAGATTTAAGAACTACCAAAGATAAGTTAGTAGTCGGGGCTGGTAAGAAATTACTCAATACTCAAAATGGAGTATTGTTAGAAATTACAAAAAAGGCTACGACTACGAATGTAATGTGTCACATATTCATGGTGAGTGATGGATTAGTTAACTTTAAGAATAGAACGATAGAAAATGTTAATTACTGATTTAAATAAATGGGAAATTGTATCACTCGTACAGAAAGAATAGAACAATTGGTACCAGATCCAAATAATCCGGGAGAAATGATTAAAGAAGTAAAAGTTAATAAGTCTTGTGGTTGTACTTCTAGACTTGGTCGAAATGGAACTAATCTTAGATTTAATACTCCTTTTGATTATAATAATAGTTTTTTCAAAGATGTTAAGAATACGAGAATTATGGAGAATTAAATAAAAATTAATGTTAAGGTTGTTTAAATGTATAACTTTTTAAGAGTAATACATTTTATTCTACATAATAAGGTTATGCCACAAAGTGTTCGTAAGGATATCTTAAGGAAATCTCTAATCTTGCATATTTTTTATTTTTTAGCTGTTCACAAATAGCATTTTTTTCTTCTTTTGTTAGGTGTCGTAAATAGTCATGAAAAATAAGATCCACATCTTTTCTACTAGGATTATAGAATGTAACAAGTCTTGAAATATTTTCTCGATAAGGCTTTGCTATAGATGTTAATTGTTGCGTGATAGTAGAAAGTCCATAACGTCTTGCAGAAAATGCTAATTTTATTAGTTCCGAAGTACGTTTTTTCACGAAAGTACTTCCTGCGCAGTCGTCTAAACTAATTAAAGAATCTGTACCTTTAGCAAGTTCTACCATTTGTCTTAAAAAAGCCTCAACATCATCTTGATCACAACTAATAACTATAAAATTCTCATCTTTATCGTAAGGCCATTCTTGATAAGTTTTATTCCATTCGTAAGTGGGACATATTAAAAAAATATAATCAAAATAGCCCATATAATTTTCTTCAAGCATTTTTAACAAATAATATGTTTTTCCAGAAGCAGTCATACCTACGATAATCATATTAAAAGGCGCGTAAACGAAATTAGTCTCTGGTGTTAAAATGCTATTCGAACAGTTAGAGATCACATTTAAGATTCCTAAAGGGTGCTTCGCACCCGCTACGCCTTCCCTTCGGTCGTTTTTCTTGAACCTTCGTTTCCTTTGGTGATTCTTGACGCGTACTCGCTTCGCTCATGCTTCGCGTACATTGTTCTTCTTTATTATAAACATCCTCACTTTTATTACACATAGCACCGTTTACAACATGCTTACCTATGATTAAAGTTCCAGAAAAGATTCCAATCAGCGGAATATATTATGTGATATATGCTAAAATAAATTTTACATCTTGTCAAAATGGTTCATTATCAGAAAGTTCTCTACCCATTTGTGTTGCATCCTCTATAAAATTAAGAAGCTCCATAAGTTCAGAAAATTTTCCAATGACCACGTCCGAAGCATATCATTCGTCTTATTTAATTGATCTCGTTTGTAGTCTTGCATGATTTGCTCTAAGGTTTTTCGGATGCTTTCTTAATAAAAGATTGCGTGCATTTTATTTCTTTTGCGGAAGATACTTTTAAAAGAGTTTCACGTATGTTTAAATCTTGTGGATCATTTTTTGCGTTCATTTATTATAAAAAGAAATAATATTTGTTTATTTTTGTGTGCTCATTGTTAGTTATTTATGATTCTAGGAGTCTTTGTTTCTGCATCTCTGTGTTCTCAGCAGCTTCTGCTTCTTCTCTTTGATTCTTGCTCACATATTTTCTATCAATTTCATTAAGCTTCGTCTTCATTCTCTTAAACTTTGCTCCATTAGAATCATCAACAGTGTTTGTATTTCTGTACATGTCCAGGTATTCATCTATATATCTCGTAATCTTGTCAACCGTGTTATTGTCATACTCATTTTTGTTTAAATTTTCCTCTAAAGTGTCTAAATACTTGTCTATATTCTTTAAACCATATTTTCTCACTTTTTCATCTAATTTTTTGAGTTCCGTAAACACCTCTAAAGGAAGACCTGAATCTTTTAATCTTGGCTTTACTGGAGCTTTTTCGAATCGATTAGTGTCTAATAATTCTATGGGTTGTTTCTTAGTTTTCTGTGACGTTTCGTAGTTTTTCATCTCTGAAAGACTCTCCACCCGAGGTTTAGACTCCGATGATCTTTGTCTCGTACTTTTTACTTTTGGACCTATACTTTCTTCGCTTGAAGAAGCTGGAAGTCCGCGCTTCGTTGATCCTAAGGGTCTTCCTATGGTTTTTGGATTTCTTTGTGTATTTTGGAATCTACCGTATTTTCTGGCGTATAACCCGCGGGTTATCTGCTAATTTTGACCAAAATCATCGCTAGTGCGGGTTATACAGTGGTGCGGGTAATCTGTTGAATTCTTAAGACTATATGAGATTCAACAGCGCTAGGAGCTGGTATTCATATTGCGATATTATTAGAGATTCTTTAGCGGAGATACAGCCGATTCCGGTTGAGCGCCAAACAGACACGTTTGTGACATTCGTTGTGAGCGTTGCAAAGTGACGTTTCTAGGGAGATAAACTGACGTTTCTAGGCGTGTTTTTATGGCAATTACAGTATAAACGGTATTACGGTAATGCAATGTAATGGTAATTGCGCACCTAGAAACGTCAGATTACCTGCTTAGCAACGTCATTTTGCAACGCTGAAAAACGAAAGTCACAAACGTTTCCGTTTGGCGCTCAACCGGAATCGGCTGTAACTAAGCAAAAACTTGTCAAAAACCAGCGTAGATCGGATCAATTTGTACTCGAAATATGATTTGCTTAGTATGTAAGGCGGACCTATGCGAAGACACCCAGTGTGTAAGGCGGACGACCTATGCGAAGGCACCCGAAACCCAATAAATAGCATGTGGTCGTACTTTACTGCGTTGTTTCGTCTAACCGTCGTAAAAAACCTACACTAGCAGTGCACATAAATTGCCAATAGATATCAGTATTACCGAAATGCCTTCTCAAAAGCGTAAACGTAAAAGTTACTCTTTTGAACTAAAACTACAAGCTATTGCTCAAGCAGAACAGAAGGGAAACCGAGCGGCAGCGAGAGAATTTGAGGTAGATGAATCAATGATTCGAGACTGGCGCAAGAAGAAGCCTCAGATAGAAAAACTTCCAAGACGTAAACGCACATGCCGTGGTGGAAAAACAAAGTTCCCACACCTTGAGAGAACACTGAAAGAGTCACAGTGTGAATCGAACAGAGGTGTTACAACCGTTATGATCCGGTTGAAGGCAAAAGAGCTGGCAACTCAGATGAACCTCGCAGACTTCGTTGGTGGGCCAAGTTGGTGTCATCGGTTCACGCGAAGAAACCGTCTCTCAGTTTGTACAAGAACAACTGTTGGCCAAAAGCTGCCAGGCGACTGGGAAGAAAAAACAATAAACTTTCGCGATTTCGTGAAGAGACGAAAGACCGAACTGGAGATTGACGGCGACAAGGTCTTCAACATGGATGAAGTTCCGATGTCATTCGATGCGCCATTATCTCGAACAGTCGATGTTGTTGGTGCTGAAACCATTTCGATCACAACTACAGGCCATGAAAAAACCGGCTTTACCGTTGTGCTAGCCTGGATGGATTGCGACGGCATGGAGGTTTGGGCCGAAAAAGTTTGGAGAAAGCGGCCAGTGTCAATATTTAATCTGACATCGCTGTTGATTTTCGACAGCTTCACCGGCCACATTGATGAAAGCGTGCACAAGAATCTGAAAACGAAGCACCAGACGACAACAGCAGTAATTCCTGGCGGGCTTACGAAAAAATTACAACCATTGGACATTTCCGTGAAACGCGCATTTAAATCTCAAATGCGTGAATGGTGGGAGCAGTGGATGACTACAGGCATTCACACATTTACGGAGTTGGGGAAAATGCGTAAAGCAACCTACACGGATGTGTGTGAATGGGTTTCTGAGGCTTGGAAAGCTGTTCCAGTGACAGCGATAACTAATGGCTTCAGAAAGGCTGGAATAACCAACAACGACGTAGTTGACAAAACTAATGACTCCCTTGACAGCTCTGACGATGATGACGGTGTTGAGCAACCAGCATTGAACCTTCCTGCAGATATCTTAGCGCTTTTCAACAGTGACAGTGAGGATGAAGAGTTTCACGGATTTTAGTTCACCCTAATGACACTTACTATAAGTTTAAATATTTATTACATAATTTTAGTTCTACTATTAATGAATACTTTCATCTACGAAGACCGTTGTACATTTCAAAGTTTAGTAGCTGCAGGTTATACGTTAATTTATTTTTCCAAAAATAGCATTTTTGTTGCTGTGCGGGTTACATGCCGTGCGGGTTATACGCCAGAAAATACGGTCCTTAATGCATTTTTCGCAAATGTACTTGGTCCAACTCTTGTTAATGTGTTGTCCATGTCTCTATAAGTGTGTGGTATAGATTGAGTTTGTTGAGATCCTGGTTTCAGCTGTTCATGAGTCTCCAGAGCAGGGAAAAAGTCCTCCTTAGAGGGTGGCCCAAAAGGTCTACCAAATAATGTAGCTTCGCTCTTAATCGCGGAGTGGGTGCTCTGCACCATTATGTCTTCACTTGACTTTGGCTGCATCGGATAAACATGAGATCCATCATTATGGAAAAACCACCTTTTGTATCATATTTCTTGGTTCTTTTAAGTAAGTCGTCTTTATAAATAGGAAGACCACCATCTACTTTTTGTATAGGTTTCTCAATCTTGGAAATCAATTTTTTAGTTTCCATGGGTGGAATTGTTGGGATCGACTTTTGGTCACCCGTAGGGATCGTCTTTTGCGTCTCATGATGATCTACTACTTCTTGAAAAACGATCTCTAACCTATAATAAATCTTAGCTCTTTTAGCTTTTTTTAAAGACTTAAAATCACACATATTATTCAATAACTCCTCCACCATTTTTTAATAAGTTTCTTCAAAATCATCTTGACTTGAAATTGGATAAATTTCAGAAGTAGAACTGGTAAGTGGTATATTTATATTTTTCTTCTCTTTCATTAGCACTAGTACTAACTCAACCTTACTACCTAAAAATCTTCTGAATAACTTAAACACCATTTTTTTAGTATCATCACTCATTAACCATTTTCTTGGATCAACATTGTCTTTGGCTCTAATGGAGTAAGATTTTTTATCTTGTGGAGTCATTTCTTTATTATATCTATTTTTATTTTTCTTATTATTGTTATCTTGTGTGGTCATGATTTTCTCTTTACTATTTTACGCTGCATTAATCACCCGATTCTTTGGAGAACTATGCAAATGAGGTGTAATGAAGTATTGCACAATAATAGGTAATGACGTCATAATAGGTGATCATGTGACCTTGAAAAAGTGGGCGTGGTCAAAAAAGTGCCAAAACCAGAGTTGGGTGGTCAAAACTGGTTAGAACCAGGATCCAAATGCCTGGAAATTTTAGTTAGAAAAATTCCAATAATGGGTGGTCACGTGACCTTGACCTTGGGTGACCTTGTCCTTAGGTATTGTGCAATCTGGTGGTCATGTGACCTTGAAAAAGGGGATTCCGCTTCTCAATCAAATTCCTGGAAATCTCAGCTAGAAGAATTCTTGGAATTGTCGTAATAGTAGCTCATAACAATGCGAAGCATCCGCGAAGCATTTTAGTGCAATCTTGGAATTGTCGTAATAGTAGCTTATACTAATTCATAAAATGCTGCACTGGGACTATAAAAAAACATACTTCATAATAGTAGCTTACACTAATCCTCCCAAAAGTGTCCCAGAACCAGCAACCAAGTTCCTGGAAATTTTAGCTAGAGGAATTCTTGGAATTGTCGTAATAGTAGCTTATACTAATTCATAAAATGCAGTACTGGGACT
Organism: Phenganax subtilis; assembly: GCA_025434845.1. Classification (NCBI taxonomy): domain Eukaryota; kingdom Metazoa; phylum Cnidaria; class Anthozoa; order Malacalcyonacea; family Clavulariidae; genus Phenganax; species Phenganax subtilis. The sequence goes on along the minus strand of JAOBYK011257526.1, from coordinate 9,946 downwards.
ATAAAAAAACATACTTCGTAATAGTAGCTTATACTAATCCTCCCAAAAGTGTCCCAGAACCAGCATTTGCACACTATGGCAATGCTATGTAGCATTTGTGATGCGAATCTTGCTGGGGTTTTTCCATATTATAATTAAGACCAGCCTACACCCAAGAATTATGACCTTCAGTTTTTTCTAATTCATTTCTAACATGCAATGCACTATTGACTAGTTGTTGCAAAATATTATCCTGGAGCAGACAAATTCCATCACTTTCCTCATGTTCCATGTTAGTGGTGAGTTGCTGGCCCACTGCCAGTTTTGACTCTGCACTAGAGTAAATCAACAGATTCATTGCCAAGCAAAACTTGCTTGCATACCCAGTTTTATTTCACATCATCATAAAGAGTTCATTCTTGATTGGTACATTGGGGAACATCCACGTTTCCCAACAACCAAGACTCGGTATATTGAGACCAAACAAATCCCTTAGAGCGAACCCATGTACCATATTAGCACGAAGTTTGTCCAAGCATCGATCCTGGATAGTTTGTTTGTATGTTTGGATGATATTCCATTGAAAGTGATCCCAGCACTTTAAGTAGTGTTTTCCTTCAGATGCCACTAGGTCACTAACATTTGCCATCTGTACATCCATTTAACAAGTCAGATTGTGATAAACTAATGAGTTTTCTTGAAAGTTCCGTTGTTGATATGTTACGCGTTAACATTCTTGTTCCTGGCAAAGTATTCACAAGTTCCAATCAATAGCATAACCCGGCTGCTACTTCCCGACGGTTTTGCTTGTTCTTTCCGTGTAGATCTTTCTCTTTCAGAAATTTTGGCCCTTTTTTGTGTTTCCCTCTAAGTCGGTCAATTTTTCCTTTGTCAGTGAAGTTATAGCAGTACTTGAAATAAAATTGTAAACTGGGAAATATCTTGTTCATTTTATGGAAGTACACTCTTGTTGTTGTTGTTTGATGGTCAAGCTGGATGCCACATCATTTGATCTCTGTAGTTCTCTTGCAGCATCACTCATGCCATTTCTCCCCTCATCAGACAAATAGCATAGGTCTCCTTTGCCGCACAGAATACACAGTACATATATACATATATAGGGGTAGTTGCAATAGTTTAGTAGAGTAACAAAGTGAGTAAATAATCTTAAAACAATACACTAAAACTAATTTCGAAACAAATATGAACACGACACAAGTTAGAAATATATAACTACAGCACGATAGAATGAATACTCACTATTATGCAATAGTTTCACTGTTTAAGAATAAGTTTTTTGTTTTTTTACTCTTCTTCATCTTGATGCTCTAGTCCTTATCCACTTGAATAATTTTGTTTTTACTGGAATAACACTCTTTCAGTACACCATTGACACCATGTTATTACAGAATGTTATCCTTCTTCATATGTGTTCAAAGAAATATTTGCAGTGTCACTTCTTGATTGGCTAAGGATACTGTGGATTCAGGTTGAGTGTTTAATGACGTCACGACTGCATGTCATGAAAGTCAATGAACATGCATTGTTGTCAAGTGCCAAAAATATGTTGCTAAGGGCGATAAGCTAGGTTGCGCAGAAAATATTAGTATAGTCACTTTGTTGTTTGCTGTTGTATGGGATGGATAGTCAAGTAATAGAAATTCAGTTTGATTATCTATATTACTCAAAGCAATGAGTTACACCTTTATTTATTAGCTCAGATGAATTGTTATTGTTGACTTACCATGAATTTATTCTCAAATGCTACAAGAAGTTCCAACTATTACAAAATTGCTCCACTCGGCTGAGAAGTTGCAAATGATTTTGGTCGAAGAGAATCAATCAGAAATTGATTTGTCTCACAAGTACTTTAAAACACAGATAGCGCGACTACTGAACAAAGGACTTAAGACAATCATCGTTCTTGTCGCTGCAAACAAATCGCCTCCACCGACGCCAGCAGCACATTCCTCTAAAAGTCAACATTTAGCAGAATCACAGAGCAAACGTCGCCTAGACATATCTCAACATCAAGGAAACTTGAGTTTGTGTGTGAATGATAGCATCTATAATCTCAGTTGCAGCACAATTGTGAAGTCAGTTCCTGATTGCATTGCTACATCTAAACCAGCGCTTTTACCGTTAGAACGGCATGCCAAAAATATGAGGAAATTGTGCAAAATATTGATGGAAAGTCAACAAATAAAAAAGTCATGCTCAAAGACCTTGATGACAAGATTAAGAGGGCGAGTACTCAAAATGTCAGACATCTGTCAACGTGTGGGAATTGCCATTTAAAATGTGGTCACACCAGAAAAGCATGCAAATTTAGTCCAAGCAAGTCTGCATTTTCTTGTGGGATACTCTCAAAGCACGCTGATATAAAAACGTGGCGAGCAAATATTACCAAAGAGGTAAACAAGCTGGAAAGCCAATTAAGAAAAGCTTCAAATGACCTGGAAAGTGCAAAAGCATCTGTAGAAAGAATTCACAATTCTTCAAACAAAAGAATTGAGGATGTTATTTTGAACGAGGAGCCTCAGTGATATAATACATCATGTGAACGCAGAAACTGGTTTATCTTGAACAAAGATGTTGCACTTTTGCAAAACAAATTGAAAGGAACTCTTCCTACTAGGACGAATGTTGTCAGTCTTGTAGGTAGTGTCGTGCGAAAAGACTCGCCAAAAGCACACTCACAAACACGGCTAGATACAGATCACTGGATGGCTCCCCAAAAGAGAGTCCTTGAAGAAGAGTATTCCATTAAATTTCCAACGAAAAAGCTTAATTGTGAAGTAAGTAGCAGCTCTATGTTTTTAATAGATGAACAAGAGAAAGATGATTTCCATTTAGCTTTGAAACTGCAGCAACAGGAAATGGAATCAACTATGGAAAATGCATGGAAGCAGCACGTCAAAATCGAAGACACTTGACTTGAAACTGATGCAACTAATAGTGACGAAGAATATCTTCAACTTGAAGCAGAAGCAGTGACTGCTTTGTTGTGCATGAGAAACAAAAAGTGGGGTACAAGTAACTTTGTATGCTGGCGTAAGAAACTGATGTCGTAATTTTCAATAGACTATAAAACCTGAATAATACAAGGATGAGAACACATGTTTTACATAAGAGCTGGCAGCCATACAACTTTGCGTTTGCTGTGGTAAAATCGAAGTTGAGTTTGCGTTATTAGTATTTTGAGTTTGTTGCTTACAGCTATATTTGACATTATAGATACTGTACAGTGACATTCTTTGCAGAAACCAGTGGCTATATAATTCTGTACTGCATGGTAATATCACATGTTTTCACAGTTTGCTAAGTTCTGTTTATGTACTTCTAGAACATGATCATATTACTTATAGAATCTGTTACTCTTTCTATACACAATATGTTGTAACTATAGAACTGAGAACATATTGAAATGCACACTACATAGACTTATGATGTTTATTCAAATGCAACTGGACAAAGGTGTTATTTAAGCTGGCATATTTGCATAGTAATTCTTAATAAAGTTAAGTGTAATCTATTGGACAATTCAGCTGCTGCACATTTCATATTTGTCAGTTCGGTAGTTAATAAGTAATGTAGCAGTTCTACAGCCAGTTATGCAATGCTGTTATCCGATTTTATACAGTAAGATAATAGTATACAATGACAATAGATACTTCGAAAAGTTCACAAAATTTACACTTGTAAATAACCAGTGACTTCAAAAAATCCTTTCATGTCACTTGGAAAAATTAATTCTAGAGATGTGTACATATTCTGGATTATCTGAGCCAAACTTGTGCTTGTGTTATTGCCAAATCTGTACTTCATCAACGTACGCATCTTGCCAAAGACATATTCTGCCAGGTTAAAGTCCAGAGAGTATGCGGGCATGTAAACCAATTTGATTTCCAGATAGTTAAGAAACTCTTGTAGAATTAGACCACCATGGTTGTGGTGAGTTGGGCAATTGTCCATCACTATTATTGAGCCACGCTCTAAAATAGGTTGCGCTGTTCTTGGGTTTATTGACAGATAAGCTTCTTCAAAGAACCTAAGAAAATCGACAGTGTCCACACTGCCATTCACCGTGTTGGCGTAATCGACTCCAGTTAAAGAACACATGAGATTGACCGTTGAAGATTCTGCATATCTTTGCAAGTCGACTGCTCTTTCTCCAAGAGGAGCATGTCCGTAGATTCGCGAAGTGTGCTGAGGAAGCATTAAGCCACATTCATCAAAGAACTTTAGAATATATGGATTCTTGCCATTTAAGTAATCTATGAAGAGCTGGGTGTACGCCATATTTTGTATTGTGAATCTATTTTGTGCGACAATATTTAACTTTTTACAGCTGTACTCTTTGCCTCCTGGCATTGACTGCCTGAGACAATGCAGTTGTCGAAGTCGTACCATACGGCAAATCACCAAATTCATACAATTTTTGAAGTATTTCATCGTATGTGAAGGTAGGTTTCTGTTGTTTAAGAAATTCAAGGTAGTGCAAGTCTGCTTGAGAAAGGTGGCTTGGGTTGCCACCAGTACTTTTTTTTGGACTAATACTGCCAAGTTCACAATAGCGCTTCCAAATATTTGACACGACTGCTGAAGATATCCCTAACAAGGCAGCAAAGTCAGTGTATTTTCCGGGGAAAATGTCTGTCGCTGGACTACCGCCATTATTTATTATTTTGCTGATAATCAGCACTCGCAAATTGTGAGATAATGGTTTTCCCCGTTCAAAAAGCCGACCGTGTTAGTTTACGCGCCACATTAATGTAGTTTGTAGCAATGTTACTGTTATTTGTTTGTATTTGATATTTCATATTTTCCGCGTTTTATATTAATTAATTTACAACTGATGTTGGAAATGAGAAAACAGTATTGATGCAGAATTGTTCTAATGCACATATGTGTAATCAAAATTCAAAAAACAGTCTGGGAAAAGATTGTAAAGAGCAGTTACAGTGTTTGTATTTTTAACGCTAAATACGCTAGTTTTTGCCTAGCAACATATGATTTCATGCATAGCAATAATGGCATTTATTTATTTATTTATTTATTTAACGAATATTTATACAGGATGTTTACCCGTTTCAATGATCACACACACGTGATGTCATCAAACACTCAACCTGAATCCGCAGTATCTTCAACAGCCAATCAGCATCTATCTCATGGTAAACCATCTCTAAAGGAAAACCCCGGTCAAGATTTCATGAGTAAAATTGCCTGCAAACAGACTGCTCACCAAGTGCTCAGAAAGTACCAAAATTTTTGCTTTAAAACTTCAAAACTAGTGTGGTAACCCCCCAAAACACTTTTACCTCAGCCTAAACCACAGTATAGGGCTATACAGTAGGCTCACTCTCGTCGAAGCCTTTGATGTTTTTGAAGCCAAATGATAACTGGAAATTGCTCACCCGATTTGCTGGCAGCAAGTAAAAGCATGGAACCTTAGTAGAAAATTGCATTGGGATTTGTACATTTCTTTGAATAAAATGGCTATTTTTCTGCAACCGATGTACGAGGTGTCAATATGTTGCTTCTGAGAGTAAAATAAAGGTGGGTGGATATGTGTATAATGATTTAAACTCGTAATTGTTGATATAATGAATAAATCGTAGCGCCGAATAATAAGCGACTTCTAGAGTGACATTATTTAAGCCCGCTGTGCGTTTTACAAATGGACGACTTTAATGTATTTTCAGTCCTTTCATTTGCAGGAAGAGAAATCTCCATTGGCAAATTTCGGACAATAGAAAATTTGCATCCTCAAGGACAGTTTATGCAACAATTCCAGTGGGAAATCGGGACAAGCTTGGAAGGGCAGAGGGACAGCTTTTAGTTTCTCCAGGATATGCGTGCCAACACAAAAGCTCCTGGTGTATATCAAAAAACTTGAACAGAACACATTTTCTAAGTCTTTAAAGGACATTGGCGGTATATTTTTAGTTTATTTCATTGAAAAGATCTCGTCAAACTGTAGAATGAGTTCTTCAACAGTTTTTCCGTATCGTGTTTAACTTAAGAATTATTGGAACCTGTTTTGACCAAAAATTGGTGAGCGGTCAGCCATTTTGATTCATTTTGAAAAGAACACTTCATGTTAATTTATTCATATGACGTCACAACTGGGAAAGAATCTGGCGCCTGACTTTAAAATCCTTATTTGCAGTCATGTACTGTTCGGTTTATGGCTGTACAAGTAGCAGTAAAAATAACAATAATGGCCTGCTACATTTTTCTCATTTCCCAATGCTGATAAGAGTTCAGAAGAGAAAAAGCGAGCAAAAATATGGATTGACTTCTGCAAAAGAAAGGGATTTACGCCTACTAAAAACGCATGTATCTGCTCTCAGCATTTTGACTCACGTTCATACTTGCCATCACAGTCGCCTGATTTTCTAAACTCAATCAATTTTGGAAGTGAAAACAAGCCCAAACCAAAGGATGACGCTTTACCCACACTGAACAAGCCATTAGATGGAGCAAGGAATCAAATAAATCAAGTAAAAATTCGAGTGCGTGGAGTGCTATCGAGATTAAAGGTTTGTCACTGTGGAGTTTAACATTTGTTTTGCCAATCACTGAAAATCTCAATCACTAAAAGTATTAATCACAAACAAATAAAGTTTGCAGCATAAACTAGCATCTATGTAACGTGAATAAACTATAATTTTGATAACTTCTGTAGCAGTGTGTTTTGCAAAACCTTATCGAGAAAATATTTCAACACTTGTTACATTTTATAATCCTAGTTAAAAAGATATGGATGTTATTTTTGATGACTATTTACGACATTAGTCTAAGAACAGAAAGCTGAGATTCGTGAAGCTTTAAAAAACATAAAATATGCAAAATTGGAAATATATTGAAGATATCCTTACGACCACTTTGTAGATTATAAAAAATGTATAACTTTTTAAGAGTTACACATTTAAAAAAAAAATTGCACACCGGCTACGTGCTTTGTTTTGTAGTTTTAACATACATAGTAAAACTGTTATTATAGTCAAAATGTGTATTAAATCTAATATTAGTTCCATTTTGACCAAGTCTAGAAGTACATCCACAAGACATACTAATTTTTACTTCTGTAATCATTTCTCCAGGATTATTTGGATCTGGAACCATTTTTTCTTCTGTACCCTAACGGCGAACAAGTTCGATTTCCTATTTATTTTAATAATGAACATTTTCTATCGTTCTATTTTTAAAATTAACCAACCCATCACTAACTACGAATATATGACACATTACATTTGCACTTGTAGCCTTTTTAGTAATCTCTAGTAATACTCCATTTTGAGTATTGAGTAATTTTTTTCCAGATCCTACGACGAGTTTATCTTTGGTAGTTCTTAAATATACTACCAACGCGAATTTATCCTTAAAAAATTTCTAAAAGTCATACTACTTGGTTCATAGTCTAACTCACTCTTATGCTCGAATAATCTTTTAGCCTCATTGTAGAGGTCTTCTTTTTTAATACCTTGAGCATATACGGAATTAGGAACACCCTCGATAGTGATTTTTATAGATTCTATATTAGGATAGATGAAATCTTCAGAATCTCTCAAGGTCTTATTTCTAAATAACATTACGATAGCAGCCATACTTTTTCTAGGTAGATTTATAGTCTCATTAATTAAAGTCAAATCTTTATCCCATTCTACACTTTTTAATAAGGTTATGTGTTTGAAACTTAAACTTTTTCCTACTTCATATCCCATAATACTCTCATTAGCTAATTCTTCGTTCTGAATCTTCTCGTATTCTAGCTCGATATTTTCTAGACTATATCCCTCAAGTAATTCTATATTGAAGATTATTTTCTAAAGCAGAAGGACAAAATAATCCGTGATACCCCAAAATTTTCGATAATTTTATTTTTTGCTTAGTCCCTAAAACTGTAGCTAATAATGCATCAGAAACTTTTTGAATATTTCCAATCTTAGCTCCATCATCAGACTTAGAAATAAATTTTCTAGTATTTTCATTAACTATTCCAAAATCACACATCTCTTCTCTAGTTTTTACCGTAAGCCATAAGTCTTTATAAATTTCATAAGTATTAGCATTTCCAGTATTATCAAATAAAATTTCTCCACCTATAGAAACACATAGTCTTTCTACTAATAATTTTCCTAGATTATTCAAGAACCACGACTTAGTATTTTTATTCTTAAAATCAAATTTTAAGTTTAATCACTTCGGAACAAGACAATCTTCTTTGTTTAATCTTAGAATATCTACGTAAACTTCTTCTCCAGGATTTGCCTTATAAGGATTAAAAGTAATAATATGTTTACTTCTATTTCCCTTAATATCAGGCATCTTAAGTTTTCTAAGATCTGGTCTAAGTTCGTTAGTAGTAGCCATTTATTTATAAAAAAAAAATTCTCAAAAAATTTCTTTGTGTCCATCCTCGCTAAAAATGGTTAATTTGTTCACTTCGTTCAGCTTTGCATTCATTTATTTAAACAAAAAAAAATCTTTTAAACTACATCGAGAAAAAATCAACGATTTTTTCTTTAATAAATGGAAGTTAGAACAGTTAAACTTTTTCCTCAACTTAACCCATGTTTAAAAAATATTATGGAAAAGATTTTGACAAAGCTATGAAACTGATAAGGACTTGGTCGAGATCTGAAGCAAAATAAAGATTTTTACAAAAATATCCAAATGCTGACCTTGAACACTTTTCTTTTGAAGGTAGTGTAGATAAAAAACGCGATCAAAGATCGCACGTATTGCTTAAACTAGTGGATAATATCTACTATAAGGCAAGTAGTAATTATAGATATAATATTAATACTCCTCCTTTTAAAAATAATCCAATTTGGAGGAAAAATTTAGACACCACAGGTGATCTTTTTTGGATGCCACAGATTTGGAACCATTGTGGAACCTTAACAGGATTAATATTAGAAGGCAACTCCAAAACAAGTTTTACAAACTTCGAAATTTATTTTAATGAAAAAGATAGTTTTAAGTGTAAGTTAGATCCTCTCGACACTAGAAAAAATCCTGATGCAGGTCCAAGCTTCTCCTATCTCAAGGATCCTTATTGCACAAGTTTATTAATCGCTTAAATCTGGTATAAGTGCAGAACATTTTACCTGAAATCAACCTAAAATTATAAGTTCTACAGCGCGATATTATTTTTACTACCACATGAAACGTTTTTTAAGATACCCTGAAAAACTTACAAAATACGTAAATCGAAGAGACATTAATCTTGTATATTCTAGAATGGGTCTGTTAGGAAATAGATATAAAAGTAATTATAAAATGTTAAACAATAACCCTAACGATTGGAAAGCATTTATAAAAAAGTCTTCTGATGGTTTAACTGAACTAGGTCTAAAATTATTTCAACACCCTGTAGAATCTTACGTTTATTCTATTTTAGGAGCTCAAGCTGATACTAGATGGCCCATCATTAATAAATGAGCGAAACCTCTCTAAACACAAGATGTTTTTCATGGATTAGTTAAAGCTACTATTATTCAAGATGATCCTACAGTAACTATTTCTAATATGAGAACTTCCATAAAAAAATACTAAGGTTATCTTAAATATGATGATAGGTCCAGGAATTATTTTAATACCTTCTAATATGATAATTTTAGAAAAATCTATCAGTGGATATAATAATGTTTTAACTATGAGTACAGGTGAGATGAAATTTGGTGAAAATACTAATCTTAATCGCGTAGCACCTAAAAATATTCCTAAAAATATTCCTACTAAGAAAGATATTCCTTTTAAGATCAATCATCTAGATAATCATCAAAATAATGTCTTAGAAGTTGCAAGTATTATGTTTTTAGCAGGGCTGTAACAGTTACAGTTTATTTTTAACTAGTTACAGTTACAGTTACAACGCCAAAATTGTAACTAGTTACCGATAAAAGTTACAGCTCGCAAAAAGTAACTAGTTACAGTTACAAAGTTACAATGT
>JAOBYK011256415.1:0-21700 GCA_025434845.1 Phenganax subtilis | reverse complement strand
GACAGATTGGTTCTTACAAAAGAATGTGTTTTCCACGTGTCCTAGGATCTTGGTTTGGTCTCAAGTTTCGCGCCCTGAAAGCGCTGCCATACATGTGTTTTCAACCCTTGCGGGCAGAGCTCTCTGCGTGAAACTTCGGAATGGGGGTTCCAGCTCGTGAAAAGCAAAGAGGTAGAACGCGCGTTCTCCTAAACAAATGTGTGTGTTTTTTTCTTTCGGCTGGGTCTACCTCTTCCACTGACCCAGCTCCAAGCTCTCAAGGTTGCTTGCTTTGGTCCTGGCCGCTGGCCAACTTCGATTTGTTTAGAGACAAGTCAAAGCGTTGGAAGTAGGGCCTGCATTCCTTTTGACCAAAAAAACATGAACCCAAAAGACATGAACAGCCAGTTTGGAAATTTTGAAAAGCATATGGCCAGTGAGTTGCGCGCTCGGTGGCTCAGCACTTTGACCGGGACCGTCGCGTGTCTGCTTTGCAAGCTTCTGCGCAGCAATGGCCCTTGTTCTCGCGGAAGCAAAACCATGGAAATCAGTTAGAAACTCTGCTGCGTTGAACTTGCAAGTGGGTTAAGGGGGCGTTTGTTGTGTTGGGTTTTGGTTCTTTCCCTATTGGTGTTTTGTTTGAGGAGCTGGAAAGATTTCTTGGTGTGAAGATGATGTGGCACCTTGGCGCAAAAGTCTCTGGGGCAGTGGAATGAAGACATGTGGTGCACTTCTGTGAGTTGTGTTTTTGTTCTCTCAGGCATCAAAGTTTGATGCCATTCAGGTCAGATTGGCCAACAAGTGGCGCGAACTTGTGCCACGATCAGCTCTTGTTATGATCTTGGGCAATCGCCTCCCAGCCGGCGCGAAACTGGTAAACTTGGCGTCTGAGCTTACAACTCCTGGCGTAGAGGAGTTTTTTGTTGGAGCTATGCGATATGTCAAAGGTCGTTGCTGTTACATGTCCTATGGTGAGTTGTCTATCTAACTTCTCAGCAATGATTAGCGTACTGCGCAGGAGCTTTCCTCGAACTTCGTGTGGCTTCGCCCGGTCTGTGAAGAGTTTCCAACTCGGGTATGGTGCTCAAAGCGTTGACGGAATGACATGTTGTGGAAACAAACCTCTTGGACCACACATGGGGTGATTTCTTTTTTTTGAGGTGCCGTCTGGATTCCTTCTTACTGATGCATTTCTGATGTTGGATAAGGTGTTTGAGAGCCGCCTGCTGGTCCCTCTGGAGCAGCAGACGAAAGCGGACGCAGCCGGAGTTGAGGGGCGGAGATTGAAGCGATGCATGGGCTCTCTTCGCCATTTGTTTCGGAACAGTTCCTTGCTGATTGGTTTGTTTTTTCCTTCCTTGATGCCTGTGACTGTGAAACGATTCTGTTATGCAATTTGTGTTTAGGCAGTTATAGTTGGACATCCATTGCTTCGGCGCACAGGCCCCAATGATAGCATCGACGACCGCGTGGCTGAGCTGAAATCTTTATTGCGGAAGTCTCCAGACCCACGACATCGTCGGGCCTGCTGGGCTGTGGGAGTTTGATGTGTGTGTAGTTGAGAAAACTGTTCACTGAGAGCTTGTGTTTGTTGATTCATTCTGCGTCCTGCGCAGGGTGGCCACTATGAGGATTTTGTGCCTTCGCCTGAACCCATTGCTGAGGGCGTTGATGATGCTTTGATGGAGCCTGTTCAGGGTGGTGAGGTCGTTGATCTTGAGCCTAGGATGAGGCTGCTATGCCCGACAGTGAGCCCGACACTGAGGATGAGGCTGCCAGTGACCCACCTAGCCCTCCTGAAGCTGAGACGCCGCCAGTTCCTGTCTTGACGGAACAGGAGAAACTTAAGAAATACTGGTCGAGGGTTGTGGTGCCCAAGTTTGGGGGCAGCTTGGATCACCCTGATTCAAAGCCCTCATGCCCTGAGCCTGTTTTGCCAAACGAAGGATTGGAGGAGCCTTCTGGCGAGGACTCTGATGTTGTTGAGAGCGACATTGCGGCCAGGTCTGATTCTGAAGCCACTTTGGTTTTGGGACAGGAAAATATGCCAGGCAGCTCCAAAGATCGTCCTCGTCTGCGCCGATCTCTGGCCACGGAGTTTGAAGGTTGTTGCTCTTCTTCCGGATCGGAGAACTCCCCTCGCGATGGCCCGGTTGAGGAGGACCCTGACTCTGGCTCTGATGCAAGTGTGCCTGACCTCGCTGCGCCTGAGGAGTTTGAATCGGCCATCATGGAAGGCAGCAAGGTCATGCACAAGAAGGCGAACTATCAAACAGTGTTGTTTCCTGTTGTTTGGTTGAAGTGTTTGCTTCATCGAAAAAGTCGTCAGACAGCATCAATCGCTGGTTGTGCACAAGGCGGTGGATTCTGCTCCAGCGCCTGTCAACATGGTGACGCCCAAAGTTGAGCGACCTCACTTCTGGGGGTTTCCATTGGTCCCCACACCTGAGAAAACTGAAGCCGCTAGGCTGTCTGCGCAGGTGACCAATTGTTTTTTTGCTCTAACATGTGTCTTGGAATTTGCGCCTTTGCAGGTTTTCTTTTTCGATCCATTCTCCCAGGCCCCTGCTCGCCGCCAGAAAGTCAAGAAATGAGAAGGGCAAGAAGAAAACTTCCAAGGCCAAAACCAAGGCCAGTTTTCATCATTCTGCCAAGCAGAAGGGATTGAAGGCTAAGAAAACGACAGGCGCTCCTGTGGAGCCTCAGCCTGAGCATGTGTTTTGCGGGTACGATTTGTCCCCACTTCCGTTGGAAGCGAGGCCTGATTTCAGCAAGGGTAACAAGGGTCAGCATTCCCTCACTTTGAAGGATAGTGCGGATAGTGGAGGTGCCTGCGTCGAAGTTTTGCTTCGCCATGAAGCATATTTTATCAAGAAGATGCGACCTGATTTCCCTGGACCATACGGCCAAATCAGTTGGTCCAAGCACGGAGGCCCACATGAGGCCTGGGAACTCGTTAAGGAGCGCGCGGGGTTTGATCGCTCAGACTAGAAAGGGGTGTTCCAGCATTTGGTTTTGCTAGGTAGTTAGCGCTGAGGTTTCCTTTGTGAATTTCATGGCTAGCTCGTTTGGCACAGTTTGTTTAGTCATGTTTGTTCTGAGGAACCCCTGTTGTGGTAGGGTATGGTAGGGTGCAGTCATTGACTGAACAATGACAGCTGGGGGTTCAGCTGAGTGTCATAGACAGCAGGGTGTAGGCGCCAGGCTACCGACATTCAGCTATGCTTATATCGCCAGTGCCCGTGAGCAGATTTTATCTTGCATACACTGTGCTTGAATCGCATCAGCTTTTCCAAACTTCCAAACTGGCTGTGTCATGGGAAAATCAAAGCGGGGATTGGTGCTCTCATTGAGCTTTTGATGAAGGCTCTGTGCTCCAAAAAAGAGCTTGACACTCTTCACCAAGTTTGCCTTGAAAGAGTGTTCACTCTTCACCAAGTGTGTTGTTCTTTCATTGCAACTCTGCCGCTCTGGCTTCCACTTGTGTGCATTCTTTGTTTTTGGAGAGCCAGGTCCAAACCCAGCTTTCTATCGAGAGATCTTGGTGCTCCGTTCAACGACAGGAATCAAGCGGCGAGAACAAGTCCTGGTGGTGAGATCAAGTCCAAGCCCTATAGTCTCGACACTACTGTAAACTAATGCCTCGAAGCCCACTGTAGATGTTACTTAGCAAAGAAGTCAAAGTCCTATACAGTATATATATATAGATAGGTGTCACAAGCTAGGGTTTGACTTTGGTCATCTCCTTCGTCCTGGGGGTGCGTGGATGGAGGTGCGGTTTGAATGCGGTTTCCCTTCCGGAGTCCTCTGCCTCCAGCAATCGATCGTGTTCAGGTGTCGATTCGATGATGGCCTCAGCGGGCTCATCCATCAATTGGAGGCACATCTCAAGTCTTTTCACTATGACAGTATTCCTTTACAACAGCTCATTTGTTGCGAGGGAAGTTTGACCCATACCATTGTCTAGGCTCAGGGGTTCCTTTAGCTGTTGGTGCTTGGAGGTTGCGCTAGCGCTAGCCGTTCTAAGTCATGGGAAAGCGTTGCGAGCCGAAACCCAAAAAGTGTGTTCGAGAGCTGAAAAGTTCAGCTCCGGCCGCATTGGATCCAAAGTTCCGGTCAATGACTACGGCTGCGAAGCAGAGGAGGTGGACCATGCAGGGGTTGCTGCGACTCAAAGCTCCGAAGGTGCCATGACTTGCAGTTCAGGTCTACACGAAACGAACCTACCAAACAAGTATATATGAACAAATTATATATGTGTTTTGGGTTTGGGGTGCTGCTATTTGGTTCCAGTATCTCTCCACCCTTGATCAGCTTCCCCACGATCCCATGAGGTGTTGGCGGTTCTGGTGGGATTGGTCTTCTCGCTGCCGGGACTGCAGTGGAAGACGGTGGACCATGCTGAGTTCTTTTCGGGCAAAATGCAGGTCACTCTGCAGGACATGAAGGAGGGGATGGAATATTCAAGAGATGTGCTTGTGATGTGCCTGTACAACAAACCAAAAAGAGCGAACTGACCAAATCTACTGTAGCCACTTGGGGTTTTCTGTTACTTCTGTAGACCCAATGTGGTTAAATAACAAAAAACAAGCCGGTGACTCTTCAGGAGAACAACCACAGGTGCCTTGTGTACGACCGGGACTATGACGGCAGGTTCATGGACATATTGTCGCCCGAAGGCTATGTCCACGCATTGTTCCAAGTGTTGCAGATCAAGCCTGGAGGAAGCTGCACACTTGCACCGGTATGTTCTTCATTTGTGTGGATGAGCCTCGTCGGGTTCAAACAGATGTTGAATGCTCCAATTCCATCAAGTCCCACCAAAAATGTAAGAATGGTGTCTATTGGGACTTGCTGAGTTGGACCAGAACTTCGCTTTTATTTCCAAGTTTTCAAGTAAAACAGGGTGGTTCATACCCCATGACCCAAAATGCCTTAGCCTGCAACTTGGTTCTGGGTTCCCATGCTTCATCCGAGATCTTCTGGCACCACGAAGAGAAGCCGGACCTCACCGCTGGGAGATTCATCGGTCGAAGCAGTTTCCCAAGGAAACCGCATGGCAAGCCGGGTGGTTTTGCTGATCTTACTTTGTGCTGCCCGGGGCATCAATTGGGTGCTGTAGCAGCCACAAGGATCTGTTCTAGAAGCCCATCCCAGTATGCAATATCTTTTCCGGGTGGTGAGAACCTTTTGGAAGAGCGTCCGCATGGGTGACTTTGGGGCCGATAGCCAGAAGAGCACCTGGTTGTACTCAGGCTGGGTGACTAAGAAGCTATCTGTGAATACTCCAATCAAAGCACAAACATGGACAAATCCACCACCAAAAGAAGATGTTTTATTCATCGACCCTGAAAGGCCATAACTTTATACAGCAAATCTATGACTTCAAGCCCATTCGACTACCTGCCAAATCGACAAAGGCTTTGCCAATGGTGCGCAAATACATTGATGGTAAAGGCGTGTCTCGCGTGGCTGGAGCTAGTGGGCTGAAGCTTTCGCAAGCCTATACACCACAGTTGCTCAGCGTTAGTGAAACGTTTCAATTGTAAGTACCATGGTGTCAAATCATGCGGTGACTTGTCACTCGGGTGTGTCCATTTGGGGTGCGAATGGTTTCCAACACAAATGGCTCCATTTTGGGGGCGAAGATTTCAGCAACATCAACCAACTCTTCCCTCAGTTCATCCCAGCCCAGGTTTGAGCGTGCGCTCGCGCGGCTGAGAAGAAGGCATGAAGCACCAGTTCGCAAGCAGGCCCAGCAGATCCTGCAAGAGTCTGCTGCTTTGGCTGATGACGCCAACCACCCGAAGCTCACCCACCACATGAAGAAATGGCTGGACAGCGCTGACTTGGAACCTGTTTTCCAATACCTCACTAGCTGAAAAGGCAGCTGGCTAGGAGTGCATCTTTTATAGCTAGGAGTGCATCTTTTATAGCTATGAGCTGTTGCAGCGTGTAATATGTTGCCGGGCCCAATAATTCGTTTGTAGGTCACCGCTATGCTTTGAGCTGTTGCAGCGTGTAATATGTTGCTGGGCCCAATAATTTGTTTGTATGCTTTGAGCTGTTGCAGCGTGTAATATCTTGCTGGGCCCAATAATTTGTTTGTATGCTTTGAGCTGTTGCAGCGTGTAATATGTTGCTGGGCTCAATAATTCGTTTGTAGGTCACCTCAAGTTGGCCCTGGGAAAAGGATGTGTTTCCTTGGTTTCCAACACCAGCTGAGAAGGCAGCTGGCTAGGATTGCATCTTTTAAAGCTGAAGTTTGAGCTGTTGCAGCGTGTAACATGTTGCAGTGCAAAACAATTTGGTAGGTCAACGCTCAAGTTGACCGCCTTGGGAAAAGGATTTGTTCTTTGGAATCCTTGGAATCTGTTCAATCTGCAGAGTCCCTCCAAGCCACACCCACATGCCCTCACCGGCCAGAAGCCCTCCTCCATTCGACGACTTTCCAGGCGATATGCCGCGATTGGTCCTGAAACAAGTTGGGCTTTCAGGCACAGCGCAGAGCGCGCAAAAACACGATGGAAACTTTAAAACCGGTAGCCGTCGATTGTCCGTAGAATAGCCGTCGATTGTCGTAGAAAGCCATGAAATGTAGGGGTGCTATTTTGTGGAGTTAAAATCACTGAGAAGATTCGGTCCAAATTTTTTAGTGACTCTTATTGGTGCTTTTCTTTGAAGCTCCCAATAATTTTTCACACCAAAAACTATACCTAAGTTGACTGGAGTCTATGTATACTATTCTCCTGTGAGTCTCCATATATGTATCCTCAGAGCATTTCTGGTTTCAAGTTTGGGGCATAGGCATCACGCAGGCCTCATGGGGAAACCAAAGAAAGGCCAGACTTTGGAACCGCCGCCACCACCAACAAGGAGGTACTTGCAGAAGGCCAAGCCAGAGTCGAGTCCAACTTCCTCTACGACTGCGTCAGCATCGAAGCCTGGTACTAGTGCTTGCCGCACACCTTCTACCCAGGGGAGGTTGTCAATCCGGTCACCGCCAGCGGACCCAACACCGATTGATGCTGATGTGAAAGCTGCAATGGTAAAGAACAGGAAAAATGATGCCAATGCAGCTGGGAAAGATGGTAAGAAGCGAACCAGTGATACTTCGTGTGAAAAGGGTGCTAAGACAGTGAAGACTCGGGACCACCAATCTGAGAAGAAAAAGAAAAGGAAGCATGAAGAGGCAGAGGAAAAGAAGGCCAAGAAGCATAAGAAAGAAGGGAAGAATGGAGGCGAGACAAAGAAGGAGAATGTGAGTGAGAAGGAGAAGCGGAAGGAAAAGAAGGCAAAGGAAGCAAAAGAGTTGCAGGCTGCAAAAGAGAAGGAAGAGGAGGAGAAGAAGGCGAAGGAAGCGGAAGAGTTGCAGGCTGCCAAAGAGAAGAAAAAGAAGGCGAAGGAAGCGCAGGCTGCCAAAGAGAAGGAAAAGAAGGCGAAGGAAGCAGAAGAGCCGAAGGAAGCACAAAAGACAAAAAAGAAAGAGGACCCTGATCTGGGCGCAATGACCCCCAAAGAGCTGGATGATTTTCTGCTCTCGTTGGAGGATGGTGATGAAGAAGAATGGGAAGAAGGTGAAGGGGGTGAAGAAGAGGAAGATGAAGAGGAGGAGGGCAGTGGCGAGCAGGAGGAGGAGGAGGCGGAGGAAGCAAAAGAGGAGGATGAGGAAGATGAGGGCAGTGATGGTGAGTCATGTGGGGACTCGACATCATCACCATCATCATCGCCTGTTGAGATGATCCCTGAAGAAAGTGAATCTGACGGCGACCTGGATGGGGAGTCTATGAGTGAAGAAGATGAAAAGGATCCCAAGGCTGAAGAGAAGGGGGAAGCGATTAGCGCTGCAGCCAAGGAGGCAGCAGACCTTCCTGCCAGGAACAGCCCCCTGGCTTTCTTCAAACTCGTGCAGGTTTTTGTTTGGTTCAAGCGGTGGTTTTCTTTTGAGTGTTATTTTGGGGGAAAAGTTTGGGCGTGGTCATCTCAGGTGTCACCATGCCCAAAGAGTGGGCAGTCTTTACGAGGGAGTGTGGCAACAAGAAGAAATTCCCAATCAGCTTATCAGAGCATTTGCAGAGGGACAAGCTGGACTTGTTTCAAGTCTGGTTGGACAACAACCACAACCTCAAAGAGCTTCTTGCCTGAGAATCAGGCTAGTTCACTTTTTTGGTTGCCCCTCAATCTTTCTTGTTGTTGACCCCAACTTACATGATCCTCCCTTTGATTTGACCTGTCCCAAGGGTAGCGCTGCAAATGGAGCGTCGGGTTGCGCGTGTCAACCGGGTTCGCACTGGGCGCACGGGGAAGAAGAAACGCGAGCTGCTAGCACTATACCCTGCGGAGAAGGTGGACAAGTTGTGTGCATTGCTGGCTTCCAAGCAAATGTACATGTGGGACCCTGACTTTCCCAACGATGAGGAGGAGACATCCACATCCACATCATTGGTTTGGGCAGGTTCTATTTTCCCAATCAAACCAATTGATCTCTATTGAAAATCCCTTTGAATTTGTCCCCATCCATGTCCCAGGAGATCTACTACTATGCCGGGAATGGAGCCAGGATCACCCAAGATGATGTGACGTCTACTGCGATGACCTTGCAGGCCCAAACCCAACCTGATGCCAAAACCCTCTCCGACTTGACAGCGGAGGGCGCTCCTCTTGCGGCTGGAGCTTTGCCAGACCTCCAAACGGTCGGTGCGGATGGAAGCAAGGGTGTGTGGACGGCTATGGGCTCTACGGTTTCCAAGGCTAGGATCAAGAAAAGGGAGGACACCGAACAGGTGGTTGAGGTGAAGCCAAAGACTTCCCAAGAGATTCTCAGTTGCCTTTGTATTTTCAATATGGTAGCTTTTAAGGTTTCCTGTTCCCCCCTCTACACGGGATACCATATGGGAAAGTTTTGGGGTGCGCAAAACTCAGGAGAGCAAAAGACACTATGAAGGCACTTCTCGCTGAAGCTGGAGAAGCCAGGAAGCTCAGTATCTCCCTCCAGGCCGTTGAATATGGCGGTGAGTTGACAAAGCAGTTGCTGGATGAGTCCAAGAAAATGGAAAAGCTGTTCACCAACTACACAGACCTTGTGAAGCGCAAAGTCACCGATGACTCCAAGTATGACTCTGCAGCTGATCAGGCCGACCAGAAAATGAAATGGCTTGAGAAGGCTAAGGTTGCTTTGGTACAAATGGGCATCCTTTTGTTTTGCTGACTGACAGGGGCCCCCTTTTCAAAAACATGTTGCCACCAGTTCTGCTCCAGCATCATCCCAGGCTGCGGCAAAATCTTTGCTTGCTGGCCTGAACAAGAAGGCGCCGAAGAAGAAGGCAGCCAAGAAGGAGAAAGTCGCGGCCGCCTCGTGAGCTTCGATGCAGAAGTCTGGTAGTTTTTGGAACCTCTTCCAATGGAAGGGGTTGGCAATGGGGAAATTGCCTTGATCCTTACAGAGTCTCTTTCCACCCTGGTTAGAAACATCAGGCTCTCTGTGAAGCCAGGGTGCCAATCTCGAAAAAGAAATTCCATCGGTCCATAGTCAAATGTTTACAATGTTTGGAGTGGAGTTCAATTGCAAAGCGACCTCCAAGCGACCTCCCATTTGATCATTTGTTGCCCCTCATCTGGCCTGATGCAGGCCACAGCTTTCGAACGAAGACGATCTCGAAGTTCTCGAAGTAGGGGCGCCTGGCAGTTCAATCCCATATCGGTTGAACCCGGCCATGTGTCTTCCGAGGCCCTTCAAAAGGAGGCCTCGTCTTGAGAATTGTGGGAATAACAAAACAGCTGATAGTTTCCTACGATGCATGGCTGCACTCTTTATCAAAAAGAACTTGCAGAAGGCTTCATGTTTCTAGTTTTTCACTCCTTCTCTTGCCCCTGAGGATTGATTGGACATGGCAAAGCCAATATTCACACATGCGTTTCCATTGCTCAGGCACAGGTGCAGGACTCTCTAGATCAAGGTCTCGAGCCTCCTTTGGCCATCGCAGCTTTTGCATCTCTTGGCTCCTGTGGCAAGCACCCGTCGTCTGAAGAAAGGGACTTACATCGCTGGCTTCGGCAATTGTATGGCATCGAGATTGAACATTTTTGGGTCAAGCTTCACGTGAGAGTTTGAAGCCCAGTGAATAAACATGTTGATGTTTAGCATCATCTTTATACGGCAGTATCAGGGTCAGCCTCTTTAAGCCAAGGTCACCAACAGCACTGAGTTGGAGGACGTGTGGGTCCCCACAATTCTTCCAAATGAATTGTTACACGCGTTGGCGAAATCAGGGCCCGATCAGGCCATGCAAACGCGCTGTGCCTTCTAGACATGTGTTTGGTTCAGCCTTCATAGAAAATAATGTTTTTGATTTGCCCCAGTTTGGAAAGTCAATGCTTGGCGGGCGAAGCCGTGGTGCAGCGAAAGATCTGTGGGATCACTGTCTCCAGCTTCCCGAATGGGAAGACCATCCAGCTTTCTGTGGTGACTTCTCGGGGAACGACACGGAAAGAGACAGTGGCTAGCCTAAAAGCGTTGTGTCTTGTGTTTGTTTTGGTAAGCTCTGGGTGTCTTGGTCTTTCGAGGAGTCGTCCCAATAACCTTTCACGTCGACGGTGCAGAGTTCTATAGAGATAGCGAGTACATCGTGTGGAGCTGGTCAAGCATACTATCAAACGGTGATGTTTCCTGGCATTGTGTTTTTGGGTGAAGGCCTTGTCCAAACAAAACTGGGTCTCAGGTTTTCGACATCAAGTTTCCTTCTGTGGTGTTGCCTTACCATTGTATGCACAGGTGAATGCAGTCACGGGTTGAAAGACCTAGAGATGCGCGTGTGTGTGCACATGTGTGTGTGTGTGTTTTGGGGGTTGAGGTGCAAAAGGATGAGTACCGCTTGGTGAGCAAGCTGTTAGCTTGGTCTTTGAAACATGCAGCTGCTGGGCGCTTTCCTATGACTGGCTTTGCCAACGAAGAGTTTGACCCAAAGACTTTGAGGGGAGCACTCAAGGGACAAGTCTTAGCGCAGGGTTGGAGGTGCTTCACAGCGTTGAATGTGTCATATGCAGTTTTTGGGTTTGCGTCTTCAAACCAAAAACAGTTTCCTCCAGGGCCGCCTACTTGTGCACACGCTTCGATGGCAAAGCTCGTGCAGAGACGAATTGCTTTGAACGGAACTACAAGTCCACTTTCATTTGCGAAAGCTGTATGGCGCAAAACCCTCTGAACAGACACAACCCAATGCTCTCCTACAGAGACTTCAGACCCGACAGAGCGCGTCACCTAACTGTGGTAGATGATCGCACTTATCGCAGGACCTGTTCAGAAATTAGCCCTTGGAGTGTGATTCCGGGCTGGAAACTTCCTACCGCACTGCACGATATAATGCATGTTGTGTTTCTTGGAACAGCCAGGGACTTAAAACCTAGCCTGCTGGCAGAGTTTGTGGACCATGGGTGTCTTGGTGATGATGCGACCACTCTGAACTATCGCTTGCGTGCTTTCAGCATTGAGATGCACAAAGCCTTTCGCGCAGAGGGGAACCTTTTCTGTGTTATGTTGAATGGTGTGCACATGCGCCATGGGCGTCTGATCAAACTTAATTGTGTCTATCTAGCAATTCATCTTAGGATAAGCGTTCGCAAGATCCTTTTCACTGTGCGGAACACTGGCCTAGACAACAGGGGCGCCTCCTTCCCAGCACTGGCGACTGCGTTCAAAGCCTCCCACATCAAGATGACGATCTTGTGGTATTTGTGCCAAAGATCTGTTGAGTTCGCCACAGAAACCGAAGTTCCTTCCCTCCAACTGTTTTTTGCTTGTCAGGTTGTGAATGGTGCGTGTGTTAATGAGATAATATGAATGTTTTATTCACCTAGGCGCCACGTTTGGAAGCAGCTTCTTTATGCGTGTGGGCTTTGACTCGTGCTATCCACATTATGGATCATAACGATGTTCTTCTCACCAAGCCTGCTGCTGAAGAAATTTGTGATTTGCTCTTAGAGCACCTTTTGCGGTGGCAAGGGTTGATGGAAGAATGTGAGCGAAGTGGTGTGTGGCTTTGGCGAATGAGACCGAAGCACCACTACTTAGAAGAGCTCGCCTTTTTTACAAAGCGAACATGCCTTAATCCTAGGCACACTTCGTGCTTCATGGATGAATCTTTTCTTGGGTGCGTAAAAAAGGTTGCACTTCAGTGTCATAGCAGCACTGTCCTACTCAGGGTGTTCCAGCGATTGTTCCTAAACTGGAGTCTTCGCTGGCGAGATACGAACCTACATGCACAGCATGTCGATGGCTCCTCGTGAAAAGGCAGCGGTTGCCATGGCCATTGGCGGAGTTGGAAAGTTCACATGTAGTAAGGTAAATGTCTGTATTGGATGTGGTCTATCCACGCGTGTTTCCCTCAAACCTATATGATATACAAGAGTTGTTGGTTGGCTCAAGTCCTTGAAACCCACGTGTCCCACATCTATAGCATCTTTCAAAAAAGAAGATGATGTTAAAAAAACACGCCGCCCTCTACTTAGAAAAGGCTGCGTCCAAGCGGAGGATGTGGTAGCAGAGCGCTCAATCAAAACCGACCAAACAAAATAGTGGTGACCTATGACGCCCTCAACGCAACCGACATCAACGCAACCGACATCGCGCGATGTCGTTTGTGAGTGTGATTTACAATTATAATATACCGTCGCATCTCTTCCCATCTATACATTAATACATCTCCAAAACTTTTCACATACACAACCAAAAAATGTTCACACAAACGACATCGCGCCAAACGACATCGCGCGATGTCGCTCGAACGACACACGCTGATACATGGCATGGGCTGCCTAGAACATATCGGAGCAGCATAGTTGTACATTAGCGTGACCATATGTCTTACAAAAAACCAAAACAGTAAAACAAACGACATCGCGTAATGTCGTTTGAACGACACATGTGTGGTGAACAACTCATGTATGTATATATACTGTGTTCTCCTGTGTAAAGCACAGTGTGGTGCAAAGCTCTTATAATCTTCTGACATGACACCAATGGTGGAGCGCTGTCTTTATACAAACGACAACTGTGCAATGCACCCGGCGACTTGAGCCCTTGAAGTTCCCCCCTGTGTGGTATGATGTCCTTTGCGCAACTTTGGTGCCTCTCGGTAGCGGCGGCTCCAGCCGCCAGGATGTGTTGTTGGGGTCGACGGGCGGGCCCTCTGCCGCCAGCAGAGCATCCTGTATCGCCACAGAACGCCTGTGGATAGCGCGCCCCCCGCGCGGTGCACCAGGTGTGCGTATAGTCGTCGGCGGTCGACCCTTTGTATACCGCTGATGGCAAGCCTCCACCGGGAACATGTCGACGTAGTGGCCAAGGTTCCGGAGTTGCTCTGGGTGGTGTAGCCTATTTGTGGTGCTTTGGTCGCGCGCTGGCGGGGTATGCTGCGTGGAAGGCCTACTGGCGGGCAGCCTGCAAGGCTTTTTGGTGTAAAGTAGGCGCTAACTTTTCACAGCAGGTGTTAGAAAAGCTTGTTCATCAGCACTTCAAGGAGAGTGGTTTTCTAATTGTTCTTGCTGACTTTTCCTTTTTTGAATCCTGTAGCATTCAGTCCTAGAGCCTTGTTCCTTTCACGTGTATGGGTTGGAAGAGATCTCGCTTAGAGACCTTGGCAAAAGATTGGTAGCTTGATATCAACGTTTAATGAGTTTAAGTGCAAATGTTTAATATCAAGGAAAAGCCTTAATACAAAGAATGTATATGGAAATATATTTCTATATAAACGAAGTTTTTGAAGTTTTGAATAGCTGGGGGCATGCTCTGTAGATGTTTCTAAAATTTATATAAATACAATATACTAAAAAAAGGTACCCATGGATGATGATTATGATTTTTTGCTCTTTGACTTGATATGCTTTTCTGTGAAGAAATTGCAATCCATCTGGCTTGTACGTCTTCGTGTGTGCAATTGGCACAATCCGTCGCACTTTGCTGTGAAAAAAGCTTGGCTGCGTTTGGTTGCCCACGGGTTGAACATGGAGCGCTTTGGAGCGCTTGGCGCAGCCATGCGCATTTTAGGGAAGAAAGGCGTTGTGGGAAGTTCCTGTTTCGCGCGTCGTTTGACAATTCGTTAGGCCTCAAAGCCAGGCCCGTGATGTCGTGATGGTGCGTCGTTTTCAAGGAACAAAGAACCTGCCGTTTCGTAGAGCCTTTCGTGCTGTCGTGGCTTCTGTGGCTGCTGACCTTGCAGCTTTCATCTCCCGCCGGAGTTGGACCTTTCAGCAGACAGAGGATTTCGAGTCCAGTCGAGAATGTGCTCGCAATATTGTTTGCAAAGTTGGGTGGGACCATGACACAGACCCGTTGGTCACCTACTGGGTTTGCCTGACAAAGGTCAAGGTGCTCAACGATGGCCGCGACGCTTCTGACATATTGCCATGCGGTATGGGAAGCATACACGAGCCACCCGTTGGTATCGATGATTTGCGATTCCTGAACATCTATCAGAAGGACTTCATGAAATCTGAAGTCAAGGGTTTCAAGAAGACTTGCGATCTGTTGATTGCCAACGTCGATACCCTTTGGATGTCAAAGGAATCTGGCCCCGTCATGGAGTTGGTTGAGGATATCCAACACACTTTGGACATCGCTCTTGAAGCGTTGGGCTGAGAGATGTAGGGTCTTTCACAATTTTGGGGGCACAAGGCACAAGGCCAACTTAGTATTGAACACTGGGTGTTGGAAAGCGTCACTGGATTTGACGGATTTCCGAAAAAGACAAGGTTGCTTCGTTGCAAGCGCGAGACGTAGACAGCTTTTAGGTTGACGTGTCGTGAGTGGAACCAGTTCTTTCAACGGAGATTCAGTTCACTATGTCGCCAACTGATAAAGTGCGCATTTTGTTTCATTGAGCGTGCGTGAGACCAAGTCGTACGTCGTCTTTTTCATCTGCAGCTGTTTTCGTGACAGTGCAAGCGACCATTTCGGGCGCAGCGACCTTTTGGGCGCTTTCAATTGGCCGACCATGGGTACCGATCACGTTTCAAAATGATAACAACTGTAAGTCTAGATTCATCTTCTCACCAACTGTTCAAAAAAAACTCATGTTTCTGTGGTATAAGCTGCCAAGCCCTACTATGTTGTTGCAATGTCATTTTATGTGCAGTGTCTGCCTTTGGAAACCAAGCCCAACTTTTCTTCAGCTGCCATGGGCGATTGTGAAGAAGTGGAGCTTCCACCTGATGTCTCTTCGGCTGAGCCTGGAGATGTTTTGGAAGAGAAAGTGGAACTTCCTCCAGATGTCACAGATGATGAAAACTTAGCCAAATGTCTCTGACCCAGACGGAGGCCAATCAAAGGTTGAAAGAAAAGAGACGCCAAGAGCGCCAAAGCCGAAGTGAGAAGAAAAGAAACTTCAAAGAAACCAACAAAGAAGCTGAGCTGAAGCAGAAAAGCACGGCAAAGGCAGAAGCAATTCAGCCTGGTGAAGCTGCCGCAAGCGATGATGGCGATGCGCAACCAAAGAAAACAATGAGTGTGAAAGTCAAGGGTATGCAGCCTGAGTTGACTGTGCATCCATGTTTTTGTCGGCAGCCGGCCCGAAGACCAGCGGCCAATACAATTGGCCAAGAGTGCAACCGGCCCACCAGAGGAAGATGAGCATAGCAGCATGAACGAGACAGTTCAACACACCACATGGCTTGCTGATGGCCATAGGAACCATACATGTTTCACGATATACTTTTTCGTGTTCGCGCTTCGAGAAAATGCCGTGTCGCTGCGCTCACTAGCTTTCAGACAAGGCTTCAAATCGCAGACGTTCTTTCATTTTGCAGGAAAGTTCCAATTGTAAGCATGGGAGACTACTGAAGTGACCTGTTGTCAGTTCCAAAAACCGTTTCCCAGCCAACTATTGATTGCTTGTCAGGCCAAGTCGCGTCGATCCGATACCTTCTCAGCGTGTTGATCTTTCCTGTTGGCGTGGCTTGGTTGGGGTTTTGCTATTTGCTGTCCAAGCTCCTGCCGGCGAATCACCACTGGAATTGGTCCAAGGCCGTCAGTACTTGCGGAGCTTTTCTTCAAATCGGGTTTTCCACCATGTCAGCAACGTCGCTCGCTCCAATGATGTGCTACAAGCACCCTAACGGCTTGAGAAGCGTCTTGAAGTATCCAAACATCATTTGCGGATCTGACGAGCACACCGCGATGCTTGTCATCGGTTGGATTCTGCTGGTCGTTTTTGTGCTGGGTTTTGTCGCCCTTTGCACCTTTGCCGTCATTCAGGTGCGGCCATGGTGGACTGGCGGAATGGCGGGGCTGAAGATGGACAAAACACCTAACACAGCTATGTTCTTGGGCTTTCTACACATAGGAGGTAGGTAGACTGAACATGAATTTGGATTCAGTAAATGTTATATGTTTGAATATGCCAGGAGTACTCGCAGCGACTCATGAGCACCATGCCCCCAGCTTGTCATCCATTTTCACCTGCGTTTTTCTCCCAGGTGCCAACTTGGAGTGCTAACCGCAGAGATCATTTGGTGGCAGCGGTTCGCTTCTTGGTGTTTCGATTTCGGCTTGACTCTTGGTGGTTTGGCTTGCCTTTGCTGGCACGAGGGCCTTTGCTCTCTTTGCCAGTGGTTTTTGCCACTGACTATCCTCCAATCCAAGTCATCGCCATTGCTATGATCATGTCCGGCTTGCTGGTCACTTGGAAGCACAGGCAGGACAGGACCCAACTAGACATTGCGAGGGTTGGATGTGGCCAAACCGTGCAAACCGTAAACTTTTGTGGGAAAGCTTGCAAAGCTCTTCTGCCCGAGCAGAGGTTCAATAATTTACAAACTAGAATTTTCCTCAAGTGTTTGTTTCTTCATGTTTCGCCAGAGTGACAATTGTTCGATGCTTTGTGTGTGGTGACAGAGTTGATCGTAACGCCCACCATACCAAGCTTCAGCACTGAGTAAGTTATGCTGCCTCCATGTTATATGAAAGTGTCTTAGAATGGGGAGACCCCTTGTTTGAACCCTGGGAAGAGCACCAATTCAATTTGCTGGGGTGCATCCAAACTACAAACTCATTTGTTTCTGAGGTTCTGCAGATGCACTTCTGGCCGTGGAAGGCGCAGCTACTTCTCTTCAATTCCCAGACTTGTTGGGCACGTTTCTCCTGGCCCAAAAAAGTAGGAAAGAGTTTTCCGAACCTTACCGTTTGGCGTTCCCTGATGACGGGAGTAACTTATTGTGTTTTGTTGGTTGTTTGCCGTTTGGTCTTTCTGGCTTGAGTTTACTGCTGCTAGGCACGAACAAGTATCGTGTCAATGGTCCGTACTTGATTCATTCCTTTGTGGCAATGTTGATAGTCGATACAAAAAACAAGGACTCACCCTCAGAATGAAACTTCAAGGCCCAGGAGCAGATAGATTGGATCAAACCTCGTATCATTGCAGGTGCCCGTGCTAAACTTGACAGACTGCATTGTCTCCTTCGGTATCACTTTGCTGGTCACCGCATCCAGTATACACCTCAAGATTGATGCAGCTCGGTGGTATGGGCGCTACATTGATGACACACACACATAGACATATATACGGCCTTACATGTGCTGCACACCTTAATTTACATAGAGTTTTACATCGCATGCGCCCAAGTTGTTTGTTCTTCCAGAGAGACAGAGCTGAAATGGTGCCTTCTTGGGTGTTCTTTTTGAGATTCGATAGGCTCTTTATTCAAAGCTTTTTTTCTATTTTGTACTGCTGGCAGTTGTGATGCCACGATGGCCTCGCCAGGTTTTAGTAGACTACTTAGTAGACACAGCAGCAGTGCCCGAGTGAACACAGGCCAGCTCAAACAAAGCACAGCACTTTGCCCATTTAGGTTTGGTTTCGGAAGGCCACTGATACAATATCAAATTGGGTGTCCCGTTGTTATGTTTGAAAAAAAGCTTCCAAATTCAAGAAACTCAGCTTCAATTCTGAATACAAGCTTTTACGCGAGTTGTAAACCAACAATTAAAAACCATACCAACAATTTTCAATTGAAGCGCATTTGCTAAGCAGAGAAAACCCAACAAAACAAAAGAAAACATAGGTTCTAGAGTCTTCAGCTGGATATCACCTCGGAAATAAGACCTGCACTGCCAGGTGTGGTCGTTATGTTTTTACGTTTCTGGCCATGTACCGTTTGAGGATACCACCACGCGGTACAGGGTTCTATTCCACGTTTGTGTCTCAAGGAGCCAAGAGAAGAGATGTTGCAAGCAGTGCTCTGTTCAATGATTTCTGCTGACATCAAGCTCAGGAAGGGCCTATGATGCAATTTGCTGAGGGTGTGTCAACCGCAATGATGAGTCTTCCTTGCATCATGGAGAACATGTATTTGTTTCAGTAAGAACACTTCAACTTGGATTGAGATATACAAGGTTGCAAACACTGGTCAATGGCTTGGAAAACCCTTTGGAAAGCGAACTGTTGAGCTGAAGAAACACCTCCAACTAGTAGGTTCAGGCCATCGCTAGTAGGTTGGAGGCCATCGCTATGAGAAACAAGCAAATCGGAAAAGAAAGAAAGACTTATTAACAAAAGGAGTGGCATCGGCTTTGCACTTGCCTTCATGATCGCGATGACGGGAAGCGCTTTGATCTATCGCTCCGCACTGGGAGGGAAGAAGGACCGGTCCTTCATCTTCGCTCTTTCTCGAACAGTTCGTTGGATGTCTCAAACGCTCGCCAGGATCTTCTTGTGTTCAACCTGGGGGTGGTTCCCTCTTCTGCCAAGCTGGCCAAACGGATGAAGGCAGCGGCCCGTGGCCGTGCTTCATGGTCTCGTCTGATTGACGTGAAAACTCAATTGAATGCAAACACTCTCTCCTCTCTCGCGCTGTCTCCCCAGTGGCTTCGACACCAGAATCTTGGGGGATTTCCTTCCTAGAAGTTGGCTGGCAGGGACTGATGTCTTGAATCTCAGTGCATATTCTAGCAAAAAGTGGGATTGGTCACATGTTGATCCGTGAGGGGGATGGTCAAAAGCTGTTTGGTGAGTTTTTCTTCAGCTTCGGGGGCGATGAGTTTGCAGGAGATGTGTCTGATGTTGGAGAGAATGGACACGGAGGATGTTTCAACTGCGAGCCTTGAACTGCCAACGGGAGGAAAAGAAGAAACACGGAAAGTGGGTGAGTTGGATGTCATTTGGGTTATCCTATGCGGAGCAGCACTGAGCCGCGATGGCCTCCAACCTACTTTACTAGCGATGGCCTCCAACCGAGTAGCGATGGCCTCCAACATAAGAGCAATGGCCTGGTTTTTGGCTTTTCAAGTACCCAGTGCTCATGTGACTGGACATGAAACCCACTTGCTTCACTTCTTGATCGCTGCAGGCAAGGCTGCAGCTCGTCGCTCAGGTTTTTCCAACTTCATCGTGTCAAGAAATGCCTTGAGTTGCGGTTGGGGTTGGGGCTTCATTTCCCTTCAAATCACAAGTTTCAATGGAGGGGGGAAGTGCACCCCATCATCAGTGCACATGACCGCACACGTTTTGGGACACCGTTGGCCAACCAACAATTTGATCTTAAATCTGTTTGTATTTATATAACAAACAATTTGTGATTGAAATCGGGCAGGGCTCAGAGTATTCGATTCTTCGACGCTAGGCTTGCAGCTTTGGACGTCTTCGACATGAACAGAGTCACCACGACCATTACTCTCTTGGCCACCGAGGTGAACTGACAGTGTTCGACGATCTGGAACGGTAGTGCATCACTGCTAGTAGCAAGTGCATCGCTACTAGGAACTCTGAACCGTTGGTCTCCCTTTGAACACCTAGACTTCAGGACTCACAATGGACGGTCAAGGCTTTTGACCCACAGAGTCAATGGGGCATGAAGACACGAGCTGCAAGTCAAGGGACACGTCCAGGCATAGGAAACATCACAATTATATGTCTTTTCGAGAGGAGGGATTTAGTTGCTGCGTACCCTCTTCATTGATTGCTTGTACTCTTTCTCATCACGGATATGTCGCAACATGAAAGGCGACGCCCCAATGGCTTCTTGGGCTAATCCAACGGTGGTTCGAGAAATCACCCAAAGAAGAGGCCACGTCAGGAGCAGGTCAGCGCAGCAGGTCAGTCAGCAGTTTTTGCTCTGCTGGTGCCAGTGAAGTTGGTCCAAACTCAAACACTCGAACGAGGAGCGCGGCCCAAGTTCGTGCAAACGTGAGGACGGAAAGTTGATAGCCCAAGTCGGTTGAGTCTCCTCATTTATATCAAGTGCCAATAAAAAGTGGGTCTACTAAATGGACTTGACAACCAGGACGGACATGTTTCTTTCGAGAGGTGGCCCCACCTGCGGAGGATGCTGCGACTTACATGTTCAATCCGTGGCTTCACGCAAGCTGTCGCGGGTGAGAGGTTGAGAGGCCTGAGCATGAGACCCAAACGACGGGTGCATCTGGGATAGGCCAGAATCTGGGGGGGAGTCTTGCAGGACTGAGCACTTCAGCCGCCATCTCACCATTTCCCTTTCCCCAAGCAACCTTTGGTGTGAGTCTCGAGTTTTGGGGTGTAGAGATAGGAAATTGGAACATGATGCAACTTGTGACCTTCCAGGGCCGTTGACAGCTACAGAAATCCCCAAGTGAGAACCTGCCAGCCATTGTGTAGTAGCTCTACCGTTTTGATGTTCTTGGTCTTTTAAACACAGATTTCTTGCGAATATTCCCACCGAAATCCAACAAACACACCTCGAGACTTTGGACATTAGACGTCAACAAGCATCTTTTGCTTGCCAGATGGGTTGATAGCGGACCTTTCTGTGTCATGTGGCGCAAGAATAATGGGGAAGCGCCTGAAAGGATCAACGTGTCAATGTTTCCCTTTGGCCTCAGGTTTAATGCGCTTTGCAGAACGCCACTCAGGCGCATCAACTCGTCATCCTTTGACCCGGCCCTCGCCAAGAGCAAGCAATCACTGCGCTCACGCCGATCATCCCGCTTGCAGGCGGGTCAGTGCAGCACTAACAGGATTTCAGGACATGTATATAACATTATATAACTATATCGAGCCAGGAATGGCCACCTGCGATTGGAGTAGTTTTTGAACATGTCCTACGCAGGTATTGGGGCTTTGCAATTGTTTCGTTGTGGCCCATGGTCTAGGCCAACCTGGACAACCAGTTTCAGGCCGATGTTCCTGTGGTTGAAGAGGAGCATAAGCCGGGGACTTGGGATCACTCTCCAGGCATGAAGACCAGGTCACGATATAAGGGAGAGCTTAGGACGAGCTAGCTCGAATCCCCATCCAAATCCTTTTTCCCGAATGCGTAGCGAATGGTTCTCGTTTAACTCTGGGGGTCTGGGGGTAGAGCCTTGTTCGCGATGTGTTGTTTCTGCGTTGCGTCCGCAACCGTCCGACCGTTCGCAGTAGAGCGCTAAGGCGCTGCCATTGGGGGAAGCTTTTGGAGATGGTTTTGGATGAAATGTCAGATTCGTGTGAAATAGCGTGGAAATGTGTGGAAATGTAAGATGTTGAAGTGTGGAGGCTGAGTTCACTGCGCAGGCGCAGCGTTTTGTGAGATCCGCAGTTTTCTGCGCAGCTCCATTGGGATTAGCGTTTGGAGAGTGGTGTCTTTGGGGTGTTGGATGTGGCCGTGCCATTGGGGTTTGCGTTTCAGGGCGTTGCGCAGAAGCTCTGTTTTCGTGGCAATTCTCAGCTGAAATGGCGAGTTTGGTGGATGGGAGTGTGCTCAGGACGGGTCGAAATCATTC
>JAOBYK011255304.1:5539-17725 GCA_025434845.1 Phenganax subtilis | reverse complement strand
CCTGTATATTTTCGATTGGTATACAAGATGTTATGACTCTGTTTCTCTAAATGTTTTTCTTCAATCTCATTCTCTAACATGTATTCTACAATTTTAAAACAAACAGATGCGTGGCTTAAAATACTTGAACCTGTCGAGAGTCAACGCAAGGACACTAATCGCGTGAAATTATTTGCTGGTTACATCACTGGCGAGGTAAGGGTTTCGTTTTGCTTCATTTTAACATCTGAAGAACAAGGTGAGTCTGAGGAGACTTGATATTGTGTGTATGTTAAATTTTTATGCTGTTCAGCAACATCACAAACCATAAAAGTTTTTTTTGTTTCTATGGTTCACCTGTCCGAGTTACTGTTGGACGTTTGTACTTTAATAATCTTGCTTTTATTCACATTGTGTAGGATTTATTTGGCCTTTCAGAACCTCTTATTGTTCGCATTATGGAATCTGTAAGTACGATGCACAGAATGAAAAATGTAAAATGGGTCAATTTTGTAAGCAACTCGCTGTCGAAACTTTCGTTGAAATGACGGGTGTAATCATGAAACTAAGCGTCTTGATTCACTTTACTTTAGTAGCCAACAGACTGTTATGTTGTTTGATGAATCTTTATAAACATTTAATCTCTAGATGCCAGGAGTTGACCAGATGCAAGGTTACAACATGAGGTATGGTCGATCACCAATTATGGAATTACCGCTGGCCATCAATCCAACGGGTTGCGCACGCTCAGAACCGCATCTCAGAACGCATTTCAAAAGGTAAGATCTGTTTTTGTGTCTGTAAAAGTACTGGTCATGCATGCGCTAAATGTTTTTTTTTCATGGCAGACCAGGAAGAGCTCGACGCTCGACGAAGAATGCGTCATCAGCGGCCGCTGTGGTCGTCTCGCCAGAAGAATTGTCAGCGTGTTATGGCAACAGCAGTGTTTATTCGAAACAATTTGCACATTCGAAAACCCAGCAATATCGTAAATTGAAATGTGAATGGAGATCCAATGTCCTTCTTGGAAGATCTCGTATTCAGGTAGGACAAAGTTTTGTTGTTTTTTTTAATTGATAAACTTTTTAAAAATTTTATTATTATGTGAACAAGTATCGGTTTCCTCTTAGGTGAAAATAGTTGCGATTGATAGAGTGATTTGTATATTTTATTTACAGGGACTTGGTTTATTCGCCAATAGAGACCTCGAGGGGGTAAGTTCAATGACCGTAGAATAGTGACGTGTTCTGTGTTTCGTAAATTTAGTTGCTTCTCCAAGAACTTAATTTTGTTATGTTTACTAGAACAACATGGTGATTGAATACATTGGCTCAATCATAAGAAACGAAGTGGCGAACAAAAGAGAACGAATTTACGAATCACAGGTAACGATGTTGATTTGAATCTAATTCGTGCCCAGTTCTTTCTCTTTGTCATTGTGTGCGCTCTCGGGCTTATAGAAATGTTCACACTTCATCACTTCTACAACTTTTTAAAATGTACGTATAGTTACACCTCAAAGCAACATAACGTGCTTGTAAACATCCGCCCTCTTTAAAGCCCGTTCTCCACTACGGGAATTTTTGAGGGAAACATAATTGCAGCAACGTGACTCGCTAGCAAAATAATTTGCTGCGAAAAAGTCGAAAACGAGCCAATCACGTTGCCAGATTTTTTTCGTGCGAACAAATTCGCGTAGTGGAGAACGGGATTAAAAGATGGAAAAAACCGAAAAAAACTCAGGTGGCCAGCTGCGTCTGAAATAGGGCTCCGAACTGCCCGCCATACCCGTTGAGTTAACAGGTTATATCTAATTTAACTATAAATCACCATTTGTCATTCGTTGCAGAACCATGGAGTGTACATGTTTCGTATTGACAACGACAGCGTCATTGATGCCACCATTGCAGGAGGACCTGCTCGATACATCAACCATTCTTGTCAGGTGCAGCATGTTCATAGATATTTCTCACGTTACTATTATTGTCTCATGGATACTTTCTTATAGATCATGTCTTTTGACAGATGCAACCAAATGACGGTACTTTTAGAAACAAGGAAACGTGATCCTTTTTATAATTCGCTTTTTAAATTTTACTTTTCTAGCCTAACTGTGTAGCTGAAGTTGTTAGGTTTGAACGGGAGCAAAAAATAATAATTATTTCGAACAGACGCATCGAAAAGGGAGAAGAAGTAAGTATATTACTATCATTACTTGTTTTTATTCTTTTTTGCTTCGCCCATAAGCAAGAAAGGTTTGTTTGTTTGTTTGTTTGTTAGTTTCTCTCCGTCTGTAGCTTGCGAAGCCACGCAGCTTCTTAACATCTTGTTTACTTTTCAGCTCACGTACGATTATAAATTTGATTTTGAAGACGACCAGCACAAAATTCCTTGTTTGTGTGGTGCAGTGAACTGTCGAAAATGGATGAATTGATCGAGTATGGTCGTTTTATTGACCTGTTCTGTATTTATTGTTTATTTATTCAGCGACATCTCCGGGAGAGATCAACAATTACGGTAAAAGTAAGCACAAAATTAGGAATGTAGTAGTTTTAAAATGGCTTTATTGTACAGTCCCACCAAATAATGTAGTATTTTTAAACGGTCTTCTGTAATTGTACATTTTACAAAGATAAATTATTTATTCTTGAATGCGTAGAAGACATTGTAATGTTTTGGTTTACGTTAAGAGAGAATACGTATGTATTATACCTTGGATATGAATATGGAACTATACGTAATTGAATTAAAACAGTATGAATTCACTTGCTGAAATTATTGCTTCAGAAAACAATTGTGAGACCAAGCCATGTGATTGTGCAGCAGGAAAAATTATATCAATGAATCAAACATAAATACTACATGCTCAGTCTCAGAAATTAATACTTTGCCAGGTTGTTTAACCTGCGTTTTTCGCAGGCTCTCAATGGACTTGGAAAAGTAGAACTTTAGAAAGATATCTGTCGCTGGTGATCTTCTTCCCTTGGCTCTTTCTGGTCGTTCGGAAGAAGCAGTACTTTGCAGCAATGACAACTTTGTCCTTGCGCTTATACTTCTACTTCATCAAATGACTATTAAGGCATAAACTTATAGAGAAAGTGGGTGTGAGAGACATGCGTAATATTAGATAAAAGAATAACAAAGGATTAATCATGGGAAATGTATCCTTTTATCCGTTGTTGTTATTGACCAGTAAGATCAAACACAACAAAGTGAAGGTCAAAGCGCCTGAAAAAACAGCAGACTTGAGCGCGGCAACAAATTCGACCCAGGAGCAGAAATTGTAACCATGAAGATCAATGTGTTTCAAGAGGGACAATTTTAGAGCGTCGTTCGTTCGTTACAGATGATATAAACAGACAGCTCCAGGCTTCTAAGAAAGGAATTGGTGAGCAGTTCAAGAATATTGTAAAGAGTTCTTAAAAGGTATAAAGAAGTGCCTGTTTACGGTACAGTGGGTTTTCCTAGTCTTCTACACAGCTTTTATCGACCTGAGGCTGCCCATTGAAGAACATTTGCCAATGTTTCTTTTTCAACTACAATTTTTCAGAGAATAAACACGGTGGCGTTTTTGGGTAGTAAAGGCGATCATTGATGTTGGACAAGAAATTATCTCTTATGGCTCAATGTTTGGGCAGTCTTTGATCGGCTATAAAGCATTACATATGCAAGAAGCTTGCCAAGCTGAAAAAACTTAATATATATGCACGGCAGCTTTGATTGTCACGCATGCGATTTTGGCGGGAAAATGGCATTTAAAAATTGTAGCGCACAAAGATTTTACCCCGTCATAACTGGTACAAGTGAAACGATGGATACAAGTACAACTGCAACAAGCAATCCTTGGGAAGAATAGTTTTGCTGTAAACATGGAGAAATTTGCATATAAGACAATTAGCAATTCAAATACGTTTGCTGTTGAACAAAGACGGACGGTGAATAGCCAAGGTTACGACACGGCAATCAGACCATGTCGAGTCTGACGACTGTGCAAAGTTTTCCTCACTTTCGCTTTTATTTTTTGCGTGTTTTCTCTATTTAACTTTACTCAAGCAGTTGTCAAATGCTGTTATGCGATATAGTAGGACTAGCAAAGATTGCTTAAAGGTCAAAGTCTGAAGCGCAAATCTGTTTGATTTATAGCGAAAATTTTAAAGGTTCTAACTGGTTCTCATCAATTGTAAGCTTGTGGCTGTAAAGTAAATTATCATGGAAACTTACGGGTAAATGCGCAGACCCTCAAGTCTAAACTATCAAAAAGAGAAAATATTTTTTATTTTAGCAGTTTTGAAAACTCTTGTATATTTGATATAACTGCTATCAACATGTTTCAAATTATAATAATAGTCCTGGGCATTGAAATTTCTCCAATGTCGAGCATTTTCTGTACAACTGTTATGTTATAAAACACTGTTTTTTTTATATCAAACATCGCTGTAAAAACTCCGCGATACAGAATTGCATTGACAGACACTTGTTTGAACTCGTTGCGTGTCAGGTTAATTTTTATTGTTTATTTCCGGCTTGTGATTGGTTAGAATAATGTAAATAAACTTTCTATTGGATAGCGCAATGTGTACTACACGCGTTGTGTTGTGAATTGCAGTGAGTCCTGCGTACAACCACACAAAACGCTATAAATTTACGTTCGGATTATCTACGGTGAACGTGTTTGCAATTAAACACATTCATATAATTCCTAAT
Source organism: Phenganax subtilis (assembly GCA_025434845.1). Taxonomy (NCBI): domain Eukaryota; kingdom Metazoa; phylum Cnidaria; class Anthozoa; order Malacalcyonacea; family Clavulariidae; genus Phenganax; species Phenganax subtilis. The sequence goes on along the minus strand of JAOBYK011255304.1, from coordinate 13,042 downwards.
GTACGAACTTCACACCTGATCAAGAACTGCACCTCGAATCCCAATGATTATGGATAGCGTGACACGCAAATTGGAAAACAACAAACGAATTCCCAGTTCGTCTGATCCAAATGTGAACATTGTTATGTATCTCTTACTATTTTCGAATACACGAGAGAATAGTGAGAATGAAAAGTTTGCAAAGAGGGCCATTGAATCATTAGTAAAAAAACTACGGAAAAAAACGGAGGAACTTGACGCTTTAATTCGAGCTGTTTCGACTCGCGGCGAAGATCCAAGCAAATGTGTAACAATTCCGCGAACGTTGGATGGCAGGCTACAGGTTTGTGAGAGGAAGGGATTTCCACATGTTATATACACAAGACTATGGAGATGGCCTGATATCCAAAAAATGGAACTACGGCACAATGATTCATGCCTTTATGGATTTGACTTGAAATGCGAGACTGTATGTGTGAATCCATATCACTATGAGAGGATTGGTACAATACATACAGTACCAAGTAAGTACATCACTACACTCTCGTTATCACCTTTACTATAATTGTGACATTTATCCCATGTGATTTTGACTCTTGTACTGTTGCATCTAATTTCAAAGCGTGCTTGGTTATTCATAAATATTCTGAAATTATGATATTTGTTATTCTTCGTGTCGCAACTTGATCAAAGCGGCTCATGCTTTGAGTACTTCTTGCATTTCGGATTGTTTGTAAATACTTCAAAGTGATTTTCATTGGAATATTATAATAATCATAATCGTTAAATTTGCAGTGATGTGATAAATGAAAGGTTCGAGCTACTTGTGGTCTAAAAGTCTACTACTGTGCCGGCCAAGTGTGATGTTTCAATGACTGTGCATTGTGTTATGTTCGTGTTTTGCGTCATATCATATGTCCGCGTGACTTTGTTTACGACGAATAATATAGGAACTTGATTTTTAATCCAAAATCCTTTTTAAAGTAAAACCAGATACGTCAAGATTTCGTGTGCATAACATTATTTAGAATTTCCTATTTCCACTGCTTTCCGCCAGACGCATTCGAGACTCTAATCAGACATTGTTTCTGTCTGAGAATAGAAAACGGGTGTTTGAGTATCCTTTATCGTACAACTACTTTAACTTGTGAAAGAAACTTGATTGTACAATTGAACATGGCTAGTAGCATCTGCTACAGGTAGTGAAGCGTTGATTGTGTTTCATCGGTGTTAAGTCAACATTTGCTGGTTGTGTATTTGAATGTATTGGCAGATGCTAGCCCGCTAAACCTTAGATGATACTACGCTCAGTAACTTGTGTGGGCTTCTATTCATAATTTAAAAAAAAAACATTGTTTATTTGACCTTTACTCGTTTTCTATTATTTCTTTCGCGGATGCATTGTTCTTGTTTTCTGTAAAATGTCGTATTGTGTCGAATTTCAATAGAATTTTGAATAGCTTGCGTGTCATGTCCGTCTGAGGCGAGCAATATCTAGTCACGCAATGCAGTGAACGCTGATTTCCTCAGACATGTGAAGTCAAAGGTCGATTCTCTCCGAGAAATGTCGTAGTAAATATTACAAGATGTTGAATCTCATTCAGTAGTGACCAAAATACTGACTGCTTTTATTCATAGGCACATACTTGACGCTGTTTTCTCCCGTAAAATTCTGTGTGTTGCTGAGAATTTATAGAACTTATTGTACTGAACATCATGTTTTTTGAAAAGAATATTTATACTACAGTCTTGGATAATTTGTAAACTTCGAAAGTAAGCTTTGTCGCAATTTGTAGAGTAATAAATTTCACTTCTGTGTTGAGATTGCATTGCATAAATTATGTTTTGGAAAAATGAAAATAAAGTTTAGAAATTGAAGTCAAAAATTCGTCACCAAAGCCACGAATTAAGCATCATCAATTTGTAAATCAAACTATACATCACTTTTCTTGATCAAGAAAAGTTCGGTGCAAATTTGTGCGCTGCAAAACATTACTTAATAGTTAAGAGCTCAGAGTATTCAGAAAAATAGTGAAAAGATAAACTTTTGAGCATGCATGTGAAAATTGCTAATATATGCAGTCTGTTCAGTGCTCACTGTATTGTATTGATGATTGGTACGCATATAGATGCTTTCCTTATCGAATTCCAAGGAAACATTAACATTATTCAATTGGTACTTGTAGATTTCTGTGTATGGCATGGTACTGCAGTTTTCAAGAAAATGTAACTTGGCTTGTGGCCAGTTTATAGGAATTAGGAGTGAAACTGCAATATCATATTTGAAGTAGCCTGAGAGAACAAACATTATTTTTGCTCTCTTTTAATCTGTTGATTTCCAGAAAATGATATCAAGCTGTTTCAAATGTTAGTTTTGAACAATATGACTTTCAATCATTGTCTGAAAATATTCATTGCAACCTAAAGTAAGTCACTGCTGATAATTGTTTTTAAACTGAGGGTAATTTATTCAGTATTCAAGTTTTAATCAAAACAGTCATTAATCACTGAATTGCAATTTTTCAAGACTCATTTTTGGTTTTTGTGTGGATTAGTATGACTTGATTAAGAAAATAGTTTTGTGTGAATAGATGTATAACTGAAATTAACTGAATCTTTCAGAGTAATCAATGCATATATCTTATGTTTTAGTGGTCATTGACATACTATATTGATTTTCTGTAACTCCGGAAGCAGACAAGTGTCCATAGAGCATCTCACTTTATTCACAAATTTATTCAGTCATAGAGGTCAGGTGATTGTCTGAATTAGGGTGATGTGACACATGTCAATCCTATTATGTTTGCAGCTTGTGTTTAGTTGATCTAATTGTGATACTGGATTGTGAAGTATTTTGTAGGAGTATTTATAAACTCATGTGACCAGATTATCTTTTTACTGTATTGACTTCACAACAATATTGAGAAAGATGCTTGATTTGTCTGATGTTTAATCCTAATGCACTTTTCAGAAACTAAGCCGGAACAGACAATTAATAATAGACTTTTGTAGATGACACAACTTATACAGTTATGTATTTCTTAAAATGTGAACTCTGAGGTTAATTTTATGCAGTATTGTGTTTAATTGGATATTTGAGCCCAGCATGCATAATAAATTAATTTTCTGTAATTGCAGATGATACTTCTACTCCTGCATATTCTGGTCCCTGTGGAACATTGGTTCATCCGATCCCCTACTCAGAAGAACCTCCTAGTATGTTATATGAGCAGTTGGCTTATGCAGCTAACAATGCAGCCAGCATTCCTGCAACCATTCCAACAGCAGATGACCCTTGTCCTCTAATTGTACAAACATTGCTGCATTATGTCCACTATAAATGCCGTAGTCCTGAGTTGGAAACGTTTGCGAGGAAAGCGACAGAATCAATAGTTAAAAAATTGAAGAAGAGCCCAAATGAACTTGAGTCATTGATCATTGCAGTTACATCTTTGGGCAAACAGCTTTCTAGATGTGTTACACTGCAAAGAACAATGGATGGTAGACTGCAGGTTGGTGAAAAGAAAGATTTCCCTCATGTGATTTACACAAGACTGTGGAGGTTTCCAGATGTGCATAAGATGGAGCTGAAACATGTGGAGTATTGTCGCTACGGATATGACTTGAAAAACAACAAAGTTTGTGTTAACCCTTACCATTACGAGCGAGTTCAGCCTCCAGGTTGGTATATTTGTTGTAAGAAGAAGTAATTTACCTTTAGTGCTCATCATCCTATCTAATTACTTGTCTGTGAAGTATGACTAGACTAACTTATCGCATTTCAACTCGTTTTTAGTGATTGTTTATTTTTGCATTATTTTAAATCATTAGAATGTGTTCATTGTGTGGTTTTGGGATGTATGTATTGCTCCGTTACTCTTGAAATAAGTGCTTCACACTATTTTATCACCAAAGAGAAAACAGTGAGCGTTTATTAAATGGTGTCATGTTGCTTGATTAAGTCTTTGTCTAAATGTCTATCAGCGATGACTCATTTCCTGTGTTTTGTCTCTATTTTGAGTACAAGTCATGGCAAAAATTCTAGTTATGCATTTTACTCCGTCAAAAATGCAGAATTACGTCCTAAAATAATAACATATGAGATAAATGTAGACAGTGGGGCTCATCTTTCTTTGTTCACCGCTTATTTATGCATACATTTGCAATTTTTAGCACAGCTACTCAGAGTAATTCTCTTTCATGTCTATGGAATATTCATATTTTCAACTTCGGTCTGTCGGAGAAACAGAAAAATTTCTTGTACCTTTAGTATGCCAGTGATATTGGTGCAAAATTATATTAGTACTAACAGTAGTGTGAAAAGCTATGTCGAAATATATATATCTTATTGACAATTGGATTATAAACTAGAATGTTTATAACTAAACATAAATGTCTTTTTGACTCCTCAAAGTTGAACTTAACGTTGATTTTAAAATATTTTGTGCAATTATTTTAACTAATGGTTCCAGGGCTAAATGCTACATAGTACATTTGGTTGGTGGTTAAGATGTGGAATATGACATTTCTCAGAATTAGGGCTGAATCACTCAACTTCATACGATAAGCTGTTTCGGAATGTAGACAAAATCGTACCGATAAGTTGAGTGATACGGTATCCGGGATTTGTCCCATCGTACTTTGGCGCCATTGGCGGTCTTTTTATCGAACAAGAACATAGTTTTTTCATCTATATGTTCATTGAAAATGGAATATTTCTCGTCGTTTTGCACTTTTTGTACTTGTTTTTTATTGTAAGAGAAGTTTCAAATAGTAAATTCTGCTGTATTTCTTAGACTGGTTTCGAAATTCTGTGTGCCCAGTTCCTGGAAATGCAACGACCGCTCTTGGTAAGGTGTTTGTCATTGTATCAAACCCAGCTGTAGATTGCGACATTAGAATGAAATTGCGCCGAAGAATGTGCCCTTCGTTGTGAAAAATGATTGTAAGATTACGATAAATAAATACTTATAATAAGAAACAACATTGCGATTAAAGTGTAGCTATAGCCTTTGACCATAATCCTTCCATAGCTTAAGTGGCGCAGGTTGGCACCAGGTAAAGCCAACGCCTGGGTGACTTAGTCCTTCACAGTTTGATCGTGTGAATAGAGTTCAGTTGATCTCTTCTGTGCTTCGAGGGTTTTCCCGGGTACTCCAGTTTCCCCCTCTACAAAAATCAACCATTTACGGGGGTTCGGGTTCGTAGTTTCTGCGGCCTAACACTGTTCGGTAACTCAGCCATCATGACGAATTTAAATTAAACTATAGATCGGAGAAGCTCGCCGATGGATTACGATCCATGGCCGGAGCTCAGGCTTTATGCATGAACGTTGAAAATATAACAGTAACACTAGTACAAAACATGAAAGAGTAGTTTATTCAATTTACGATGGTCAATTTGACAAACTCTGGTTTTATCTTTTTTCAGGAATTCTGATGAGTCCCGGGTTTTCAGGCCTGGAGCAAATTCCGTACTCCGCCATCTCGTCAACTGCACTACAATACAACCATCTGCACAATACATCCGGGTTTCTTCCTCCAAATGTTTTGACACCTGGTCATCATTCCATGCTACCATACTTGCCTCATTCTCATTATGAAAACATATCTCACAAAAAGTCCCCACCAAGGTAAGTTGGTGTCATTCACTACCAAATCTCACTTTGCTAACCATGTCAGCAAGTGGGAGACCTTCTGGTTGATAGATAGAATTTTATACAAAAAGCCTTGTACAGTTTTAAGAATGGAGTTCTCTCGAAGGAATGTTCAAGTAGCAAAACTGAGCTAATAAAGGATCTTTCTTGTATGTTTGTTGGATAATTCGAGGGTCTCAACTCTTGTTGGGGTGTTTCGCATTAGACCATAGGAAGGCTATATATTCGGGTTTATGTTGCAGCTATGCATGAAAAGGTTGATGGAGATTATTAACTTTTTCTTGCAAATTATATATCGATCCTGCATGATGTACTGCATTGAATATGTTCCTTTAAAAATTACTGATGTCAAAAAAGTCGGTACTAAAATTGAACATTTCCTGTTAATTAGAGGATATTTGGCAGTGGTCGGAAATGTAAGCCGAAATTATCTATCAAATTTTTATTAAATTACGCACAGGGGGTGTAAACTATTGACATATACTGGGTAAAAAACACCGATGTTTGCCCACTATTGTTACGACGGTTTGTTGTTCTGCACATGCTGTTTGGGAATGCAGAATTGCCGCTGGCAACGCTCAATTATTGGGCAGTGAGCACATGTTTCATTGTATCCAATCGTCTTGCTTCCTTACACAGGTTTCAGTTTAGAATTCTTTTGTTCGAACATGTTCCATATTTAGAACACTATGCAGCTGTGTTTGGAGTATTTGGCTGTTAAACAACTGATAAAAGTAATGTTCTTATTATGGCTGCTGGAGACATTGACTTTAAAATGAACTTGAGAAAGCTTTTGTGAAGCAAAGTCAAAAGACATGAAATTACCTGCAGGGCTAATATGCTAATATTGACATTGCAGTAGGCTGCGAATATTTCATGCCACGACTTCATGTATTTTTGGGCTGTATTGATTATTATAATATAGCCCCAAAACTCCACGTTTCTTGTCACTATGAAAACTTGCTTTGGGCAAAGCGTGCTCGTATGCTAAGAAGTCATTCGCCCTTGCTTGTTGTATTATGAAAGTTTTATAATTTCTTTTATAAAGTATTGGCTTTATGGAAGTACCGAGTTTTAATTAAACAAGTGTGTTAGAAAAAATTGGCACAACGTCAATGAAGCTATTGTGTAATGTACGGTTTGAAAATGTGTTAAAATAAAGGAGGTGAAGTGTAAATACTTTTCCAGTATGTATGATTATGTAGTTCAAGCATTAGCTAAGCTAACAAGTCTGAAAAGCTCAGGAGCGAAGCACGTGTTTTGAGCACGAATCTTTGAAAATTTTTTTGAATCTCGACCTAATCGCGCCCAAATTCTCATAATTTGACCCAATCAGTGAGGAATGTTAATTCATGCCGAATGCAAGTAAACGTTCTATGAGATATGTTCTCAATATTCACTATAAACCAACGGCTACTCACGCGTATTTGATACTTAGTCATGGGCACGAGACTGAAAAGTTTCGCTTGAAGAATTTGCCAAGTTTTGATATTTGCATTAGTTGTATCTCGGTTTTGGTGCGTACTATCGCTACCTTCGATTGACTTCCAGTTCCCCATGGGAAGCCACGTTTTTGAATGGCCTGCATATACCGTATTTACTCGATTGAGCGCCGCGGTGCTCTTTAAATTTTTAGTGTTTTAGATGCGGCGCTTATTCGGGGGCGGCGCTCTTTAAAAATATTTGGTTTTTGCAACCATCGTTTGTTATTTTTAACACTGATTTGAATGAAAGCGACGAAACAGCTGGATGTTGCGAAAAAGACGCTTGTTGGTAACGTACCGATACAATTGTCGCACTTGATGACGATATTTCTAAAAGCAAACATAGGAAATAAGCTCTCCACATTTTGTGATTAAAAAGTGCGG